>UCOK01000154.1:0-27721 GCA_900474325.1 Synergus umbraculus | reverse complement strand
ATATATATATATATATATATATATATAATATTTCTATTAAATTACCTATACAATTTTACTTTTTGAATAAGTAAACGCACCTCAATAAAAAACTCCTTGATAAAATAATTACACTTGTTGCACTCAGGCAAAAAATGAGAGCAAGGAGAGCATTAAAAAAAGAAAATTGCTTTCCAAAGACAATGCTGCTTTCAAGAAAAAGACCCACACAATGTCTGCATTGAAGAAATGATTCCTCGACATTTTTAATACATATCTCCATACTGTGCACGAATCATATCAAATTTTCCTATTCAGAGATCGTTCCGCGAATTTTCCATAGAAAGCATTGTTTACGTACAATACATTAGTATGATTCTCTATTGACACTTGTTTATTAGAATCCTGTGTTGAATATTCTGTAACACTTGAGATTTTTTATCCTTATTTATAGACAGAATGTGGTGAATGATCGGGCATGCACTTACTCACGTGCCCAACACGTGGCTGCTTCCCCACTTTCATCCGTAAATGAAACGTGACATACAACGAATTCCATCAACTTGTTCACATATCGAAGATGTGTTAAGTACCTCCTGAAACATGATGATGCCCTTGACATTGCTCATTTCACATTCAGCCGCACAAAAATTACATTTTTTTCATTAAAAGAAACAATACATATTCAAATTTAATATTGCATAATTATAATTTGAAACAGTAAGTTTATGGTAATCGTTACTAACAACTAAATAGCAACAATTGCGTCACTTTGAATAATAAGACATGAACATAAATTGGGCACTTTAATATTTATGATAGGAAAAACAATGACCATTTTTTTATCTAATATTGAAATTGATTTATTACTCTTAACGCTTTGGTCGATTATTGTGAGTGTAGACGAGGTGTATGATTATAAATACGAAACACACGATATCGATTAATCGACGAGATTAATTGTTAATGGATAGCAACAGGTTCTCGGGCAATGGCTTCTCTTTTTCTGTGAAAATGCGACCCATTGTAAACATCATTGTAAACCTCACTGTTATCTGCATTCCGTTTTGAAATTGCTGTAACCATGCATATGCTGTGCGTCTATATCGTTTATCCTATATCATGCTCCGCTTTGAGACTTTCTAAACCAATACTTTCGACCAAAGAACTGTGTGTATATGTATATGTATATGTATATGTACCAAATGCACATATACTGTGTATGTGCATTTCTTGTATCAGTATGGACATTTTATGCATGCACCTGCAAGTAGAGAACTCATAGTAACTTTTCGATACAGCACGTCTGACACCGTATAATGCGACTATTTCGCCTCAACCGCATGTCAAACAACTTTTGTTCCATCTGATGAAATATTACTTAGTTATATTCTCAATGCTTCCTTATCTTCATCCTCTTTTCCGTATAAGAAATATATTATATGGAAGCTTCCAAGTATTGAATGTTTTTCTTGAAGAATTTGTGGAATACTTATTGCCATTCAAGCAAAATTATTATAATCTTGAGGCCCAGATAATCGAATTTGGTTCTGGGTTTTGACAAACTTCGACAAGTGAAATGGCGAGAAAGTGCGAGAGTTGCTATCACTTGATCGTAAATTTGCTTGTATAATTTGCATTCTAATTTGAGTGCCAAATGTGCTGACAATGCAGCATGTGTAGTTGGAAAAAAGTCACTCGTGTGCAAATAATACCTGGAAATATTATATAAATATCAGCTCTGTCAAAAATATAAATCGTTATTGGTTTGCAAAAATATTTATCGTTTTAATGTGCATTGTTTAATTGTGAGGCATTCAGTGATTAAGTGCATCAGAGATTGTTGACTTTAAATTTAGAGGTTGGCTTCAATAAGTGGAAAGGAAAGTAATTTGAAAATGATGTCGCTTTTGAAAAATATTTTTATCACCTTCAGCTCTGAGGGAAACGAGGTCATCCTCCATGGACTTTGGTAGCCAGGCCATGTTCATTTCGAAGGATACCGCACAACCTCCATTTACATTTGCATTTAGGGGCATGACGACTCCTTCGTTTAGGTGTTCAATCGCATATATCGACCATATCATCTCTTCTTTTTTACTTTTTACATATATCAGCTTTATTCAATTCACAATATTAAAATCTTCATAATAATGATTTCTAAAGAAAAAAAAAAAAAAAGAAAAATCACATAAAAATGTAGTTTCCTGATTTCCAAAAATGGTGAGAATGTATATCCCAACTTTTGAAATTTGTATCTCCATTTGCTTATCTAAAAAAAGATGTAAAGAAAGAATATGACCATCCTAAAAGTCCTAAGCCAATATTTTTCCATCTGATAAATGCAATCTTGATCTCGTCTGAGAGAAAATAAATCACTATTCAGAATAAAGTTCTTATCGAGCCGGTAGTAAATTAAAGTTTATTTCTGACAGACCCTAATTAGTTTGCGGTTTGCTTGTCAGGTCGATTGCCTTTGGCGAACTTATATATTCATTTAAATTTGAATCTTCCAAACTTGTTCTCTACTACTTGCGATTTAATCATCTGCGAGCATCGGCACCCCAAAATAAATGCGTATAATTATGGTTATCTGTCTGTATCTTATCTTCACTTTTTATTTTTACCAATTTCAACGACCTCGCCCCGGGGGTCAAAAGACGAATTCGAGTTTCTGCACCAAGCAAATAACTCAGGTTAATAACTTTTCGACAACGTCCATGCCACGTTGAAAGCATCAGTTTTCGTTGGATCACTGAAGTTAAGCTGCGTTGGGAACGGTTAATACTTGGATGGGTGACTACAGGGAAAGAGAGAAGAGCAAGGTCACTAAACTACTGAAAATTCCAGTGACTTTTCACTGAGAATCAGCGAAATTTATAAACAGGAAAAATACGGGAAGAATACGTGGAATCTATAAGAGTTTAAAAGTTTTTGTAATTTTAAAGGATTTTATGGAATTTTACGGAATTTACAGTTTCTTTTTAAAGAATTTTAAATATGCATTGCCTTAAAAGTTATAAGAGAGCGCGTGGTCAGTTCTAATTAAAAGGCAGCGTTAATGCATTAATAACGCAAGAGAATTAAGCTGATAAAGGTAAGCAATCACGTGCATCTGCAGCATTTGTTCCGAGATTTTCGATTATCGCGGTGAAAGCAGGAATAATTGTCCAGTTCCAAAGGCAAATAGTCCTTGGCATACTTGATGTCGGTTACCATTCTGCAGCAGCTTATGAAGGCGTGAAATCCCGTTGCACACCCTGATACCAGTTTCCACTTAGCGTCCTTCCTCCGGTGCATTTATTGTCAGCAAGTAGATTACAGCTGCGATATATCACAAGATTTACAGTGGAACGTATTAGAAAACTTATGTGCATATAAAAAATGCCACTCAATTCGTCGACCTTCATATAATTCATATAATTGCAAGCGGTCCGCACCGCGGATGCACAAACGTATAATGCATGCGCAGTAAAAAGCGAGCCTTAACAATTATTTGCACGTACTTTCAGCAAATAGCCTTAAATTCATCATCTATCTTAATTTATGACAGTAAAGTATACATAGAGGTAGCCTGACTTATAGCGGATATTGATTTAAGGCGGAAAGCAAACTTAAAAGACGCATGACTGATCTAGTTTTTTCAGACTATTAATTACGATAACAAAACATACTGAAATTACGATATAACAAAGTTAATATTGAAAGGTCAGCCCATATTTTGACGGAATTTAAGAAGTTAAATACATTTTACTGTAGAAAAATTGTGTATGTATCTACTTTTAGCACGATTGGTTTTTTAACTTTATGACTTCCCTTGCTATAATATGGAGTAATTTAGAGGGTGTGCCAAACCCTTGGGAGGGTCGCTATATGGACTAAGAACTGTTTATATGCATAGCCGGCAAGTCTATTTTTATAATATAAAGTGCGTTTCTAAACAAAACCTCTTTTATGATTGGAAGGTGCTCGACCTTCTCGCTTTTATCACGAACTTTATTCTCAGGGATAGATAATTAACAGTTACTGCGCACTTATTATTCAACGATTTTATTACCTCTTACTCAGAGAAAGTACATATTTGTATCGTTTACAATTTGTTTATAAATAAATCTTACTCAAATCAAGAAATGTTTATTATTCCTTCATTGAAGGAATTTAATTATGAAATGAAATAGAAGTGACTCGTGTTAACGTGGAATTCGGTCAAAGAAATTTACAAGTTTCTATACTTAGTTTTTCATATATAGAAGATAATTTTATGTTTTATTGTGTAGCCATTATCGATGGCACAAATGAGAGATGAAGTTTCATCGTCGCACGCGATATGGTGATTTCTAAGCCACGCACGTCCCTAATATTCATCGTATAGCAATCGCTGATCATTAGAGCTGAGACTTTTTAACGCGTGTCTTACTTTAAAGAAGGTAATTGCCAATTTTTTGTATTGTGGTTGTAAATTAACGAACCGTATAAAGATGCTTAATCAAAGCGTGAATAGACCAATTGTTTTTTCATTCACTAACTTTTTTTGTTGCTTTTAGGTAGCACTGAAAATATGCAAATTTACATTATAGTTGCAACTTTTGTAAATTAATATACATTGAATACTCTCATCCAACAATAAGTTGATATTCCTGTAGTCTAAGGTCAAGTTGAGACGAGTTTGATGAGTTTCTTGAGACTTGAGAGAAGACTTAATGCGAATTTAACTACGCGCAAAGTGTACTCTCCTGTCTAACTGCACGTAACGAGTAAACATATTATCTATACAGAGTAGAATAACGGATGAAATGTTTACAGTCGCGAGAGCGATGGGCGGCCATGGTAAATATAGCTTAAGGAAGTATCGAGGAAGTATAAAAATAAAAGACTTGTATGGCATCTTAGAAAAGGATGTATGTAATTACAAATATCACGTATGAGTGTGAGACAACTATTTCTTTTTTTTCGACCTTCTTTTCATTGCTAATTTAGTAACGAGCTTCATGACCTTGGATCCTTGCCCAAATTATCTGTCTTAATGGTTGCGCACGATATCAAAGAAGTCTTACAAAAAAAATTCCAAAAATTGCTATGGGCTACAGTAGAGGATTTTTAAATTATTTTTTAATAGGGGATTTTAAAAATATTTATGAAATCCCATTAAATCTCTTAAAATAACTGAAAATCCAATGAAATTTCATAAAATGTGTTCGATATATAACATCATAATAATTTCGCGTGACCCGGATTTTGGGAAATTAAATTCCCTGATGAGGCAAATTCATTGAAAGATTTTCTCAAGGCTGAAGTTTATCGCCCCTCGCGTTCTTTGTCACTCTACTTTCCCCGTCGAACGATCAGGAAAGTCGTTCTGGTTCTTATATGTCTTCTTCATTCTTACTCTGCAATATCAGTATAGGTCAAGCACGCACATCGTCCGCCATACCTGGCACGATCAAGTTGTGCATGGTTATGCAATAAGATTTGGTTTTCTTAATAATGTCCCGACTTCGGAAGTCATACGTTACTTTACTTTTATCGCCATTATTCAACGAATAAAAAATATATAATACGCATTCAATTGCATGCACAATGACACATTTTATCATGCTAATGTCATTTTCAATTCCCCTCTTGCGAAAAATTGAGACATAGATAGAATTACACTAATCTGCAACAAAATTAACTAACCGGGTATTTATAAAAATCAGGTCACTTTCGTTTCCTGACGTAATAACTTATTAAAAAATTATTCAAAGATTGTCAATTGATTTGTGAATTTATAGCGATTTATAGCGAACTGTTTGCTATGCAATTTCAATTGCTTCTCTTTAAATTGGATATTCTTTTTCTCTTATGAAAGAAATTGATGATTTCATCCGAATACTTTATCAACCCTTATCTCATTGATCTTATGCACTTGTATAATATAATTGTCAATAATTTTCAGCGCATATCGCAGATATTGGCAAATAATATGCAGCACGTGTGCGATTGCAGTACTATTGCAACTCGTTGTATGCATTTCGTTGTTTGTACCACTGATAAGGCATCCTTGAACCTGACGTTGAATACGCATGCGCCTAATCTCAGTGAGTGAGTTACCGGTCACCTATCTTGTTCTTTATCTTGAACCTGATTTCTTTCAGTTAGTATATGAGGTGTACTAGTGATAATGCGAGGTTCAGGTGCAATATATCAGTCCTCAGGTTTTTTTACGAGCCGATATCTACATAAATCGCCAATGTTTCTGATGACTATGAACATAAACATGAATCAAGACAAGTAAGAAATTTAGGCTGAGTTGGTACCGATACTTTTATTATTAGTCACTATAAAAATGTTATTTATTTGCAAGAATTTAACCCGTGTGACATTAACAGTCTACTTTCCTTGACTTTATTATGCGGAAGATCTTTAAAAATCCCTTGATATTTCTTGCAAAATATATCATGGTATGAAAATACCTATAATATATTATTCCTTACACAATTTCCAACCGAGAGAGATAATTCATTTTGTTCTCTATCAAGAAAAATAAATTTCTTGAAAGATAATCAGATATTCGCAAAAAGTCTTGGAAGCTAAATTCAAGATATAATGTATGAATGAATGAATGAATGATGTTAAAAGATATAGTCAAGTTATTACCGATTTTCATTTAAAATCATTTGATTAAATAGAGAGATTAAAGTGTAAATCTGATATTTTTGTTGTCATTCGATCAGGATTTATTTTACCACAGAAGTAATTACTTTTGTCTTAACTTCAATTATCATATTTATTTTCTATTGTTCATTTCGCCGACAATGAACCTCCCACTCAAATTCACATTGTTTTTTGGATTTTTGATTGAAAATTGAATTATTACATACATAATTATATGTTTAATACATAATTATACGTATTCGCCGATAATTGTAATAATTGACTGGTTTTATATTCATCCAGATCGAGTTTTTGACATTGAAACTGAAGATATTAAATGTAAAGTATTTATACAGCTTGTGCAAAATGCGTCAGTGGAACTCATCACAATTTTATTGTTTGATCTTAATTTAGATTATGTACACAGTTGCGTGCATAATATAACGAAATTTTATTATGATCAATATCTACTCTTCTCGGCTAACGGAAATGACATTAATGACGCATATTAATATTATTACCAATATTTTACACAAATATTGCCGTTAAATAAATTTAAGTGGTGGCATCAATCTGTCTATAAACTTTTCTCGAGTTTTCTCCGGTTCTCGCCTCCTGTTTTCTTATTGGCAGGCATTGCTTGTTGCACTTGGTCAAGAGTTGTGAATAGAAACGAGATTTAATTAAAGTGAGGCCCGATCGAAATAGACGGTAAAAGGTGTGGTCGTATCATGGTGTGGGCGTTGTTCAATTACTTATGCTGTGCACAGTGCGACACGACTTTATATACCAAGTAGAAATAGTCACGCACTTGTATCGATTACATCGTTGACAAAACGGATTTACAAGCATCCAACACATACGTGTTCTGAGATCCGTGACATATACACTGCAGGTTAATTTTCATAAAAAGAGATAGCCATCGATCCAATATCAGTATAATAGAGCAATACTCGGAAATTATGCATCGGAATCATGTTAACATATTGTTTTTCCATTTTCAGAATGCGTGTCATTCAACCGCGTGTATTCCACGCATCTTATTTTATAAAAATATTTTTATTTATTATGAATTATTTCTCATAAAATAATTCCAGTTTATAGAAGCAATTTTTCTGATAGGACATCATTCATTTTAAACCAAAATGAAATCATTGAAGATCATAAGATTTTTATTGCTCGACTTTTCTCGTGAATTACTCGATATTTTACACAATTTATAGTGCGCTCAAATTCAAATTCATTGCAAAAATCCATAAAAAGATTTGCATTGCGATAAATTCTGTCAGTTATGAAGAGTTGCTGACTTATGTTTTTTGTAGCCGGATGTTTGAAAAATTTATCGAACGTGAGTAGGAGTTCCAACATTTTATTCCGAGGATGTTTATGCTTATGTCGTTTATATGTATAAGTGTTGACCGAAACTCGATCTCTGCTAGCTAAAAGTGCTTATTATGGTCTTGAAATTCTGCATATGGAATGTGCAGTACTCTCTATTTATTTGTGCTCATATTATACGCATTTACCTTTATTAGCAAAAAACTTTTCTCCGCGAGGATAAGGAAATGTATTAGGTACTGTCAATTCGGTATTGTATATATGAACTTGTTTCGTATATATGTAGGCCCGATTAAATAATGTATTCACTCAAATTTGGGTCTGAATAATGAAACAATACCTGCAGCTGATTATAACACATTCCTAAAAATGATTCAATCATAAATATAACGGTGAATGTTGCCAGGGTGTTAAAAAGCTTTCTATCTGCCGCGTGTCTATTTTTAAACAATACAAAATAATCGCTGAACAATATTGCTACGTACATATATATACTTATTTATACGCTGCAGTATCTAATGAGGATATTATTTCGCTGAGAACAAAAAGAACAAAGAGCTCTTGCTGTTAAACAATGGAAGTACAAACTACAAACCTATCGCAAAATATTATCAGTCAATTTTCGACAATCTTTATGAGATATTATGCTTATCCTTTACCCACTTGCTGTTTAAATTATTCATATTACGTATTTGGACTATTCAAGTGTAAAATCTTTAAATTTTTAAATTATTTATTATAATTTTTTATAAAGATTCAATAATGATGAAAATAGATATTAGTATATATTTTACAGTTTTCACGTTCAGCAATGGAATTATTAAATATGTACATATTTGAAAGTATTACTCACGTATGTCTGACCATTGTTTTGATTTGGCGCGGCTTGGCAGTTACGTTCGCCGATTACATTGTCGAATTATACATTGATGCAGTGACAGACCTTGGCTTTAAAGATAGGCCGAATACCTCCTCAACACTGTTGTAATTTTTTTTAATCGGAAAGTTTTATTTAATAATAATATAAAAGTCGATAAAAGAACATATTATAAAATAATTTATGATAATTTTTAATTTTATTTATTTAATTATTAATTTCCCAATTTTTTTTATTTTATTTTTTATATTTAAGAAGTTCCTAAAAGCATTGTATTTTATTTTTATTTACTAGCAGAAATTTGCCATGGCGTTGCTCGGGATTTTAAGAGATTTCAAAGGATTTTCAAATTATTTTAAGAGATGTAATTATTATAGATTATTTAGAGATTTTATTTGATTTTAGAGACTTTTATGGATTTTAAAAAAAATTAAAAATAGATATCTAGCAATTTTTACATTTACATATTTTGTTATCTTAAAAATAAGCACGTGGTTGATAAAAAGGATTAACATATTCTTGAAATTTAATAAACTGTAAATAAGCAGAAAAAAATGTGGTATGTGATGATGTGAGTTGCAATCTCATGACGTTCTTATGAGAAGACCGACTTAGATAAACGAATAGATGTCATTTTTCATAAAGAATATTTTGTATAACAGAAGCGTAAATATTTTGTACCATTTAAAAAGTGAAAAATGTACACTTATCACATGAATTATTCTTAAATCACATTGAAAGAAAATAAAAATGTTTTCCTTATTAGCTGACTCTAAATTGTTTTCAATAGCTTTCACGACCTTACATATAATATTACTTTTTAAGTCTAAAAAGTGTTGTTTATGTTTTACATAAATTTTACTCAACACGTGATACTTAACATGAAGTTATTTGAATAATAAAATGTATAGTTCTATTACAGTAGTAAAGATTATGGGTTTTAATAATGGTTCTGGTACATACTCAGCAGATTCCTTATTTATTTTATTACGAAGACTGGAAAATGATAATTTCACGCGTTTAATGAATGAAAATTTCTGATTGCAGGTAGCCGACTCGTACAATGGTGGCATCGCAGAACGACGGCGGCAGAAGTGTCGGCGGCGGCGGCGGTGTCGGTGGCGGAGGTGGGGGTGGAGGTGAAAATGACACCACGGTATACACGGTGTCTGTGAGTGGCGTTGGTTATAGAAACGAAGGTTACAAAGACGATGGAAATGACGGTATTCCTCCGGAACCAAGAAAGCCCCCGCAGCTTCCGCCAAGTGATGACGATACGCAATCGCGAAAGTTCAAATTATCACGTAGCGAAAAATGGCGAATTCTTAAAAACATCGGGACGGTATCAATAGCGTTTATGGTGCAATTCACGGCTTTTCAGGGCACCGCCAATCTTCAATCATCGATCAATGCGAAAGAAGGTCTCGGAACTGTTTCATTATCCGCGATATATGCGGCGCTCGTGCTTTCCTGTATCTTCGTACCTACTTTTGTGATAAAGAGACTGACGGTTAAATGGACCCTCTGTGTTTCTATGCTTTGTTATGCGCCTTATATTGGCTCTCAATTTTACCCAAGATTTTACACTCTTGTACCCGCTGGAGTACTTTTGGGTCTTGGAGCTGCCCCCATGTGGGCCGCAAAGGCGACCTACCTCACACAAGTCGGTGGAGTTTACGCGAAACTCACCGATCAACCTGCTGACGCGATTGTCGTCAGATTCTTCGGGTTCTTCTTCCTTGCGTGGCAAACGGCGGAACTCTGGGGAAACCTCATTTCTTCTCTTGGTAAGTTCACGATCATTTATTCCGAACTTTAAATCCAAACGAATCGGATTAAAACTTAGGATACGTTAATTCTGATTAGTTCGGATTGACCCAAGTCATTCGGATTCATGCCGATTAAAGATTCGGATTGATTATAACTTTATAATGGGCCTCGGATTAATTCGGATTGAAAACTTCCTTCTGATTAACAATTACGGACACTAAAATTATTTTAAAATATAGAATAATTAAAATGTTTTTTAAATTATTACGTAGTCAGTAATGTTCATTGATTAACTCTAAATACAAAATAAAAATGATTCGTTATTACGAAGTTCAATCGAACTTCCGTGTTGTTTAGAATAAAATAAAAAAACTGAAAAATGTTTCAAGGTTGAAATATATAAAATGGAGACTGATGATATTTCTGCAATTTTATCAAAACCAGTGTCTCTTTTTGAACTCATTTCTTTTTTGAATTTGGATAAATCCATTAATTCCAACTAGATTTTTACGTATTTAAAATGATAAAATTGCAAAAAAAAAATCTGATACTAGTGTTAAATCGTATTTAATTAGAGAAACGAATCTTCAAATTTGACCTAATCATGGGAAAAAATGTACAAGTTATCCTTGCTACTCGATCACCTTCACTGCAAAGGAGAAACGTTTTTTAATTCGCGGCGAGAGAAAAGAAGTGATCGAGAATTACGAGTTAGCGTCCCAGTGGAAGAAACCAACGTCTGGTCAGCTATCGTGTCTGACGCGGACGGTCCTGCTCTACTTAAATTTGCGATACGCTCTAATCACAACAACACAATGTATACGTTTAATTCGTGCTTGTAAACATCGGTGTTTTCAATCTAATTAAAATGAAAATTCAAAATCAATCTTGATGTACCATCAACATCAATTTTGATAGATTTTTGATGTCAACAAAACCTCGTGGGTCTGTTCCTTTCGTAATTTTTGTAGGGGTGAAAGGAGCCTTAGGAGAGAGAGAAAGACAAGTTTAATATAAAATAAGTGGGAGGAAAACGGGGGTCTTGGATACTTGAATCGAAAGAGCGCCTCGGGCGCGCCGAGAAACGAGATTTATCCGGTATAAACCTGCACTAGTCACTTTCCGTACCACCTTGCGGATTCCCCCACTCTGATATTAAAGCACGTTCCAGAAAGCGTCAGGCGCTTAATTCGCACTTAACTTTCGTTTTTTTTTCTAATTCTGGAAGGAACCACTTGACATTCTTTCGCGGTCAATTCCAGGGTTTATTGATTATGAGACATAATTAATCACGCTCAAGTGGTTTCCTGATTTCAAGGGCAAAGTACTTTTTAATGCTTTCCAGTTTTTAATGCCAAAAAGTTTAAAGGTTTTGAGGGATGTCGAAAGGCAATTTATGAGATTTTAATTACCTTATGTACATTTTGAACCCTTTTAATACTTTTATTTTTTTTTATTTTTTCTCAATTTCCTCAGGAAATTTATAAACACACGAAAAAGTCGTAAAATTCTTTTATAATATACAGAAATTTCTATTGTATACTGAAGACTGTTAAATAAATTTTCTTGATGGTAAACAATTGGTCAAATACCTGTTTGATTAATAAAGATGTCGCATTGATTTTACGATGCAGTTTTATAACCATTATGTATTACTGAATTATCAAAGTTAATTGAAAGATACACTAATCGTCCTTACTATTTCTAAAACCTATCATTCTATACAATAAATGAATAAATTACTGCATGAGTCTTGAGTTGAAATTACTCACAATCGAATTACTGTTCACATAACGTTTGTGAAAAGTAAACAGTGGGAATTTTGCCTATGGGTTCGAAAAGCTGAGCAAACTTCATTATATTAAATAGTTCCACTATCAAAATATAATTACTAAAATTAAAGAGAGAGAAATAAACTACGTTTTAATATTTTAATGACGTAGGTCGTTAACATGTATAAATAGAAATGATACAAAATTAAAATTTCAAGTCGTAGTTTGCAATTTTCCTCAAGTTCAAGTAAATTCGAAGCGTATAATAATTATTGTTTTATTAATACATGGTAATCATATATTAAATATAATGTACTATATAATATCTGTAGGCCGAGCAAAGAACGTGGACTCGGTAAAGGTCAAGATTGTTTGGAGACCTTACCGAGGTCGATCGGATGACCAGTGACCGATCATGAATAAAACTGAAAATGCAGATTATATTTTATTTCAATTTCAATTGAAACCCTTGACAATCAAAAACCCCCTTGACCTTTTGATTTGTCTCGAAAAAATCTTGAAATTGATAGAAAATATAGATTAAGACAGAGAAAGTCTTTTGTAATATATACATAAAACAAATCTAGTACATTCTCTCTGATGAGAATGTAAAAATGATAAAATCAGTTTTGTTGAATTTTATAATTGATCGGTCGTCGATCCACAAAATATCACGTGTAAAGAAAACGATACAAGTGTGACACCGTTTACGCATTAGCTGGAATCCGGGAACAGTTCGACACAAATTATGATGGTGGGGACTGATACATTAAAAAAAGTATCTATAAATAAAAGATAATAATCAGTCAAGTTGGTGAAAGTCTTCGAGATTCAGAAATCGAAACTACGCGTCGTGAAAATTATTCACGAATTCGAACACGCCAAAATTTCACGGATTATTTACCAATTTTAAGAAATATTGATAAAAACTGTAGAGTATATTCGATTTACATAATAAGGGAGTCGAAAAAGTTAAGAATTTCAATTTTTATCTTCTATGTTTCGTGTTTTTAAGATTAATTAAGTATAAACATTTAGGTGAGATCAGAAACTTGAAAGTTATAATAATAACGCATAAACGGGTTTCAAGAGTTATTTAATACTTTTGTTTCTTTCCAAGGTGAACCGTTTTTCGTTGGATATAGTAATATTAAAATCATTGCAGGTTTATACTAATATTGTGAAATATATTCAATGAATTAATGAAATTTGAATAGTTACACATAAATATTATTGAATTGCTGATAATATGTACATTGTCAATTATACGTTTTTCAATATTTGTTATTTTTTTTCTGAAGATAGTCTTTGAAGATCAGACTTTTGTAAATATTATTTTCATTTTAATAAAAGAGAAAGATCAAAAAAATAATGGATCATGCAGACTCAGTAAACTTTTGTAAATGCCTTGTTTGCACAGATGTAAAGCTTCAAAAAGAACCTGTTTCTTTACTTTTTGGACAAACATTGAAAAGGTGAAGTTTCTTGTCTCACTGAACAATTATTATACTTACGTGATGAATTCGTCTAAAAAATTAAGAGATGCTTTGACAAATCGGAAAGATCAAAGAGATTTCAATGGGTTTTTTCGAATTACAAAAAATGTCAACGGACTTCAATATGAAAATTATTTTCAATTTTTTTCAATCTTCAATTAAAAAAAAATTTAACATTATGAGACATCTAAAACCTTTTGGAACTACTTGGAATTGTAAAAATATTTTGTTACACCACTTTTTTAGGATAGGATCAATCATCTAATAATAATTAATAATTAACAATTTTCTATTTCAGTTTTAAGTGGAGGAGAATTTGGAGGAGCGAGTAATTCCACAAGCAATGACAACGCAAAAGTCAAATTATGTGGAGCGGATTTCTGCGTCCATGGCAATGGTGGTCATGAAAGTTTGGAACGGCCACCAGACTCTGAGATCTATGAGATCTCAGCAATTTATTTATCTTGCGTTTTGGTAGCTGTTATGATAGTCGCCCTTTTCGTGGATCCTCTTTCCAGGTAAGGAGTACTACAACCTAATTAAATAGAAAAATTGAAAATTAAATTCATTGCGAGAATGAATTAATGTCAGATAATTCAAAGATAAGCGCGAAAAAACTTTATAATAGGCGCCACATGACTCAGGTTGGCAATGATTAATGTCAAAATTTGAATATTTGTATAGGAAGCAAGTGTTGAGGGAATCTTCAGTTTTCCTGTATTTGTCTAAAATATTAATCAATTCAGAAACACCTTTCCTCAGGTGGAATAATAAGAAGCGGATTTTTCCAGTTATTTGAAAACGGATTAAAAAAAGGCTTTTATGAAAAAATTTAAATATTGTAATTATAGACAATTGGTCTTGGTTTATGAAATATTTATTAAGAAGCTTTTAATATGATATCAGTTATCATAATTAGAGTCACGGCATCTCAATTTTCAGAAAAAATATTTCTTTAAGTGATTTTACAGTGGAAAATAATTGAATAATGTCTTAACACTATATCTGGGCCTAATCTTATCTAATATATAAGGGAGATAAAAAAGAAATTTTTAATCTTGAGCAAACTGGTTCGAAATCGCAAAATCTTTAAAAGTGTGACTACTAAATTATGGAACGTATAATCAGAATTTACATTAGATCTTGGATATTGACTTTATTGGTTGCATTAATGGTCACAAGTTGACTTGGAATTCAATTGGATTTACATCTGTAATCGCTTTGAGAAGAAGTCCGTTTTCTCTCTTGTACAGTTACATTGGTGGTTTTGGATTAGCATGCAAAACGGATAGTAAAATTTGATTCGTATAATAAGTGACGTAATACTGATTACCATTTGCGTAATCTGTACAGCTCGTCCTGCTTGATAATGCCGTACACCGATACACGATTCTGTGTAGGATATCTCATTCTTCAATTTACAATTTACAATCGGCACAATCTATAATTTCTGATTTACAATTCTACAGTAATGAATGACGTCTAAGTCGCCTTCCATTAGCTCAAAAATCGTTAAAAAATTTTTAGCCATCAATCAGCTGGACTATTTCGCTATGTAGGGTCGATTAATTTTGCATAAATTTTTGGCTCCATGGAACAAATAACATCATAGCCTTGACTTAGCCACTATCTTTATTAATATTTTTGCGATAAGTCCTAAATCCGTATCAATATTACAAAGAATCATTTTCTAAAGCCATAGGAGGAAATATTCTCAGCTTAACTTTCACTTTTCTGAATTTATTATCGATATTGGCGAGGAGGTTTCTGAAATTAACAAATTCCTAACCTTGGAGTAAAATCTGAATGATTTATCAGTAGAAAATATTACTGAAACTTTATAGTAACCTTGTCAATTAAAAAAAAATAATAAAAACTGAAAGTTAATTCTTTCGAAAATTGTAACTCATTTAGCGAGGCAAAAATAATTTTCCTTGGAAATCAATTATCAAGTATTTCTTCATTAAAAATGGATAGGATATAAAAACGCTTGTTTGTATGATTAACAACTTTTCTGATAGCAATTTTGACAATTAAAATAATAATTAATACTTTGAAGTAGTTTTCTTTGTTTGATTAGAAGTTTATTAAAGAACGATGAAGTATGTCATCTTATGTTTAAAAATACTTAAGTAACTAAAAATATCTCAATCATGGATATATTTAGCTGATAAGCGTTTTGTTTACTTCGATAAATATCCAATCTGAATATAAGATGTGACTATTCAAGTCTGCAATGTTTATTTTTTTTTCTGACATATGTTAAGGCAAATGTTAATGTTTGCAAACAATGTAAATTCTGATTTATTTTCGTACCTGACACAAGTTTCTATGAAGAAACACAATTATTAATTGAAATATTGGAAAAGAACCCTATTAAAAATGAAGCCACTAAATTGACGACTAAAACGAAAATTCTCAAAGCGGAAAACTGAAAATTCATGTGATAAAGTTTCCCTGTGATTTACTATTGTGACGTCTATTTTCAAGAACATAATTGATGAATTGGAAAAATTTTAAGCAGACGTCATAGTAATTTTAGATGCGATCAATTGTAATAGCAGAAGAGATTCGTCTCGCATAATGAGTTTGTGAATCAACTGATCTTGCCGGTGTTTTTTTTTTTTTCTTTCTCATAAAAGTATCACCGTTATCGTACATTGAGATCAACAGCAGCACGTGATTTACATAACTTGTATAATCGATGACTTAACAAAGTAGATAATCAAACGCTTAAAAGATATCTTGATATCCGCCAATTTCCTTAAGCGCTATTGACCAAAATTGGTTTCTACATGATGCAATTAATTTTTTAATTTACGAAAGTATGTTAAATAAACAACAGTGTTGAATTAAGAAAAATCATTTAGTACATAGTAAGCTTAATATCCTCAGAGTCATTAAATCACCTGAATCATAATTTTCAATTGATAGGATAATTGGTGCTTATTGAGTCCTTTTGCACCTGTAATCATCAATGAAAACTGATCAAAGACCGTAATTGAAAATAAACGGTTATTTTCGCTGCAAGTGGATATAAAAATAACTGTCAGAATGTGCATTCTTTCAAGTCGATACACCTGACTACTTCCACAATATATCTACAATAATTTATTATTAGAATTTACGTCAATCAAGTTTTATTTCGCATTTCTTAATCCAATCAAGTCTCCATACAATGTTTATTTTTTTACAGTAGATTTAATTTGTTTGCTTGTTACATTGCATTTATCTTTTCTCATTTACATGCGTTTTATCTTTCCTTATTTTAATTACATGTACATACTCACATTATTCAAAGTAATCACATCGTAAGGCAACTTCGAATTTCGGTCTACGATTGCATGATTGCCCACGATTACAGGTAATTGCAAGTCTCTCGCTTTTTAATAGTTGTGCATCTTCGGTGGTTCAATTCAAAATCCGGGAAAACAAACCGAAAAGAAAAATGTAGAATTTTTGACGGGAAAACTGCTCAATATTTAACTAGTTAATTTTCTGAAAATAAAAATCCTGGTATAAGAAAGAGGCATGGGTAATATCTAAAATAGAATTAAGTGCCGACCAGGGTCTCGTCAAAAGGCCATTTTAAATATTAGGGCTAAATATATGAGGCAAGTTTTGCACGAGACCATAAAATATTTATGATGGCACCAGGGATATATTACAAGTTTCTTGGTTTTTATTTCTTTAAGTTCCACATCTCTCATTGATGCAGGAAAAGAGGGGGCACAATTTTTTTCCTGACAGGTTGTATTACGAAACGTTGGCTTAATAAGCGAGTGTATCACAGGATCCGTGGAATATCCACCTTCTCCCTCCTTCTCATTCGAACCTATCTCTTCGGTATCGCCATAAACATTGCTCTCGGTATGTTCGTGATTGCAAAATAGCGTACATCCGATGGGATGCATCGGTGCACAGCACCGCGGCGAGGATTATGCAATCTTTCCCTGACTAGCCGATTCGTATTTATTAAACGTAGCGACGCTATTACACGACAGGTAACTTTCTGGAAATTCAGTACCTGATTAGCAAAAATTACTGGAAAACGTAATTAGGACATGCCAATCTTAAAAGCGCAAATTTTTTAGACTTAACGATTTTTCCTTGTGCGAAGATGTGCGTTCTTGATTTACAATTTGATGCCGGAAAATCTATTCAATATTTAACATTTTGTTTACAAACGACTAGTATTTCCTGTGCAGAAATTGCCCTGGTCGGGTTTTGTATTTTCTATTTTTAATTTTTATATAATTACAGGATTTTTGTTTTCAGAAAATTAACTAGTTATAAGTAATTAAATATTGCAAATAATGAATCGAGAATAGTTTTTTAAACTTGATGGGGTATTGACCAGTTTTCTCTACGTAGGAAAACTAGCCAGGACTTCATCAGGAATGCTGGAAAAAATGCCCTGTTTTAATATGACGCATTTCACTGGCAGAAAATTGATTAAGACGAAATGTTTATTTCTTAAATGAATTCAGCATTATGCAGGATTGTCAAATGTGAAATATTTATAACAAGGTAATTACCTTAAAATTGATTACCCGGGAAAAAATGAACTCTTTGTATGTAATTCATTTCATTGCTAGGCAATTAATTTCGACGAAACGTTTATTTCTATACTAATAATAATTCAACTGAAAATTACAATTGATGACATCAATTGTCAATGACACTCATTTTGCTGCTGTTTTTCTTGACTCACATTTAAGTAAATCATTTTTATATAAGAAATTGTTTTGACATGAAATACAGAAAGATATTTATTTAAAAAATTATTTTTCCGAAACTTTGGTATCTCTTATAAGAAACAAGAGAAGATCCTGAAATAAATTATTGAGAATAAGTGAGTTCAGATTATGCACTAGAAACTTTTAAACAACTCGACTCGCATTGTTGACAAAGAGATAAGAGAAAAATAAAATAAAGAAATAGATACCATGACATATTCCCTGATGGAAAAAGTTTATTGGCTGTTCGCAAAGTTTAAAGTTTACGACGATATCGTGCGGAAAGCACTTAACTTTTTTGGTTGAATTATGGCAGTCCAGTTGATTTCTCGGGCTGTCTGATATTAGTGAATTTCAATTAGCTATTTGTTTCCTTAATATGTTAATTAAGAATAAAATAAACCGCGTAAACTCAATAGGCCTATTTCTGCGACCACTTTTATTACAGAATTGTGTAAGAGAAACGTAATTGATATCAAGAAAAAAGTAATTTATTCAATGCGCAATAATCAATGCTGTTGATTTTATTCTACTTTGTTTTCCATTGAATTTGCGGTGAAAAAATGTGCAAAATATATGCGAGTAGAATATATAGAAAATATGTGAAATTAACGTCATGTAATAAAAATAATGAGTGACCTTTTTCGAATCTCGAAGATTCCAAGCTTCTTATGCCACCTGCGATGTTTAAAATAAGTAAACAAAAGTATAAATTTCTGATGAAGAATAAAATTAATCATTAGCTATAATAAGATTATATTAATAATCTTATAATAGTTTTGAAATTGTATAATAGCAGTTTACAAGGACTTTTATTTTTTAAATTTTCTTTTTATCTTGTTTATTTAGAATTTAAATACTTATCAATTCCTTCTTACCTTACATTGCGGTAATAAAACC
Source organism: Synergus umbraculus (assembly GCA_900474325.1). Classification (NCBI taxonomy): domain Eukaryota; kingdom Metazoa; phylum Arthropoda; class Insecta; order Hymenoptera; family Cynipidae; genus Synergus; species Synergus umbraculus. The sequence continues at coordinate 8,217 of UCOK01000154.1, read as the reverse complement.
ACAAGTATCATGGCACGTGGCATATTCGAGGCCTTAAAATTCTACTGTTTTTAATCAAAAGTAAACAAGTATAACTTTGATATTAAAACAATAAAAAAGTAAAAAAGTAAAAAAGATTCTTATGCCGTTTCTCGCCATAAGAATCTTGGCGTTCTACTATTTAAATTCACTTTTTACAGTCTACAATATAAAAATGAACAAGATTAATATAACAAGCTATAATTTGCTTAATGCATATGCATTTCTGCCAGTGCACATGCCTCTTATGCAATTTTCATCCTTTTTGAAAAAATCTTTTCAGATCTGAAATTACAGCAAGGAAAAAATACCATTGAATTAGTTTTGAACATTTTTTCAAATCAATCATAAAGCTTAATTTTATCCTTCCATTCCAGAGGCAATGACATTTTCCTCTCGTTTTATTGATTATGAAGACAATAACAGCAACTGATGCAATTCCTTATTGAATTACAAAAATTATCGATATACTAGAATGTCACGCGCCTTTATCAATTTCTGTTTATGATAATTTAAAAAATTTTATCTTAAAATATCTTAATCTTCAATTAATTCATTTTAGACAGCCTCTATTTTCAGTATGTGTTCCTTTTTAAATCGAATCAAGTCATGTTTGCACTGTATTGAATTTAGGGAACACATCATTAAGTTATTTTGATGTTTACTCTTCTACTTTCTCTAAAATTCTCTGATTCTCTCTGATTAGTAGTTCGACGCTCTTTTATCTGGTTAATAAACCCGATGCTTCGTGTTGCGACAACATAAGACGTCACTTGGACTCCGGGAGAAAGAAACTGCCTGACCCGCGCAATACTCTTGAATCTGACATGTGTAGGATATTTTATGGATGTGTTTGTATGAATGTGTATGAATGGCTCTGTATGGATGTTCCGATCTGACGGAAAAACCAAAGTTCGTCGAGAAGGTGTATTTACATGCGCATACAACTTCTCATACGGAAAAGCAAAAACGTGACGCGCTTTCATAATTAGCATACGAATATAGGGCATGTGACATTGTAAAGTGTGCGAGGTGAACGAGCCAACCGTTCAAAAGAATCACAATACACCCACACTTGCAAATAATCCTTCTTGTCGACGTGAATCAAGGCTGTAAGATTTAAATTGGCATCTATAACTATTGTCATGTGATTCAAATCTTCATTTTATGTCTTTGAATAAATTGAACTTCACTCGCACGTGAAATCACTTTTCCAATCTCTCTCCCTCTATTTAATTAAAAATAAAAAGAGGATTTATCTTTTAATTGCCTTGAAAGTGCTGTCAACAGTTTTGCATGGCAATAGCAATTTCATGTCAACAACTTCACATTTATATACTTAACTTTGTCTCCTTGGGATAAAAATCTAAAATGAATGCAACTGTCTCCAAATGACGGAAAGATGTACATATGCGTTTCACAAAGATAGTAAAAGATAAAATAACCATATTTTTCTTATTTATGAATATTAAAAGGCTTGTTTTTTAAAATTATACATACATATATGTAAAGGCATAACCAGTGGTTACAATCGACATTAATTCATTGAAGAGTGCAATTCGCAATGCAATTCGTAATTAATGATTCTGACTTATTATTTATTTAATTATTTATTCGTTTAAGAGTCTTTACATAATAATTCATTTATCTGCACCTTATAAAAGTTAGAAAAATCTCTTCTAATCAGTTAAAATGTTACGTTAACATTCGAAATCTTTTTAATTTCTACATATTCCCTTTATATCCTTTAAAATTTCACAAAATATTTTTAAAATCATAAATTTGAGGATAAAATAAAGTTCAATGAGTTTTGAAAAATCTTAAACTCGATAATCCATAAATACGAAACTAATATTCATCCGTATGGCTCCAGTATCTTGCGGTTGCCTCTCCTCCCGAGGTCTTGTATATTCTTCTTGCGAAAGAACGAAATGCCGTTCGCTCGACAGCCTTGCAAGGTTGTCTCGGGATTAACTGAGAGCGGTATAATTTCAGGATGTGAGATTAAAAGTCGCTATACACAAAATAATAAATTTCGCCTTTTTTAATTTTACTTTTTTTAAAAGTATTATTCAAATTGTCGAAAAGAGTTAGGGAAGAGTAGGATGAGATGGGCATAGGGAGTAAAATGAACCACTTAATTTTTTCGTAGGCTACTAATACCTATTATTATTATTATTATTATTATTATTATTATTATTATTATTATTAGATATGGTTGTCATTAAATATTTCTATCCAGGCGAATGGAAATGTAAAATCATTGAATTGAAAGTTGTCATTGTTTAAAATTGCGGCCGATGATCGGATGTTCGTGTTGCAGTTGTATTGAGTAAAAATTCAATGAAAACGGAAAATTATGCACATTTTCGTAATCAGAGGCGGAAGAGGGCATTTCGATTCAATAAGAGACCGACAGAAAATATATGACTGCAAGTTTATAGTTTATAATCAAAGGTGGAAGAATGACTTGATGGAATCAGTTCGAAGGTCGTGAAGGCCTTCCATTCGAAGAAATTTTTTACAGATAATAGACAGCGATGAGACAAGTGGATTATTGATTATGAACATGAGTCTAATCGGTCATCGAGATATAGTCTCTCCGACTCGTTAACCTTTTTTTTTGTCTGAAAAAAATTAAAAGCTGATTGTTTATAGTTCTGAATGAGTCATTTTTGAATTATGTATCTGGAGTATTCTGTGTTGCGATAAAATTTTCTATTTTGCAGATTATCTTTTTATTGAACCTCTGGCTCTTGTTTACTGAAATAAAGATCTTTTAATTAAGATTCTATATTATCATGAAAAGCAGACACATATTTCCATTGGAAGAGTTTATTAGCCGGTTCTTTATATGCAGTAATACAATAGTATTGTGTAAAATTGTCATTCTTATCAAATCAAAAGCATTGGAAATTTTTTATTTCTAAAGAACAGTCACTCCCGGAAGAAAGGTGTATATTCTTAGATTGCGGAATGAAGATTGGAACGCGATATAGTGGAGAAATTATATGTGTTTACGGAAATCATGCGTCAGTGGCGCCAAGATATATAGTTGAAAAAAATCTTATAATAAGATGTATTTTCAATAAGAAATATATAATAATAGATTTGGTTATCATTATGTAATCGTAAATCGCTTGACAACAGACTTCGCGAAATTTATCTTCTTTTTTATTTGGGGCAAGGTAAAGGTTAATCTTTCCTTGATATTTTCCGGTATATAGATTACTTATCAATAAATTTTTTAGCTTAATGGATTCATCTAAATAATTTTGTATTCATTAGTAAAAGTAGTATTCGAATGACGAACATCTATTTTGAGGGAAATCCATCAAAGCATCGGCAATTCATTAAAATTCATGTCCTTGACATCATCCTAGAACCTAATGCTATTCGAAGGTTATAGACAATATTTAGCCACTGATGAGGCGAGTCGACTATTCACTAAAAAAGTAATTATCGCATAAATTTAGAGTTCTTTCAGGTTTTTCAATCTTTAATTTATAAGGGTAAACGTTCTTGAAGTTATAGAAGGATATATCAGCCTGTATATCTTCTTTGCAAGAATGGTCGATAAATATGTTTAGAATGACGTAAGAATGCATGAATTTTTAAACATAATTTGCCTTTTTTATAATAATGTACATAAAGTCGGTCTGGACTTGATGAGTATTGGTGATGTAAACCTTCAAATGGAGGCAATTCGGCTCTTATTCCTTTTCTGGTGGAAGGTCATCATCTAGTGCTTTGAAAATAGCTCGGTAATATCAATTATTATGAAGATGGTGATAGTTTAAATTATGTTTGATGATAGTAGAAATTAATTTAATTTGTTACGCTGAATTATACGTTCCTTCTTATTAAACTTCTGACATCAAAATTGAAGAGATCCACTCGGTTTTAGAATGTGTTACCACATCATCTCACAAAATTATCGTATTGGATTTACAACACGGTTATTTTTAGGACGAATAATTGGAATTCTGAGTTATTTATTATTTTAAGAAAGTCCTTCCTTAAACTTTCGATAGAATTCAGTGGCTAAACATCAGGCCCAGTTTCAGAAACTGAAACGCAAACGTGTTCTTTGGAATGCTGTCTGGTTTACTCGCCAAGCATCGCCATTGGTCGTCGTACATGAACTAAACTGAGATTTATTTTGCGTTCCATAATCCCGTCATGACTTTTTTTACATCCATAATGGATTTTTCGGAGTCGCAGGAGAAAGAAATTTGGTAATCTGCGTGGGTTCAAAAAACTGTGAATTTCAAAACTATATTCATTCAAATTAATTTTTAGGCCTATAATATGTATTAAGAAAGAAGCGTGAATATAATTTAAATTGACAGAAACTGAAAATAATTTTTAGAGAGTAGTTTAACATTTACTAAGAAATATGTAAATTCAGTGAACGGATAAAATTTGATACTTTCATGGAGAGTGAGCAGCCAAGCAACTCGATAATCGCTAAATGATTTGCTGCTTAAATCGCGTGGAAAATCTTATGACAATTTTCTTGAACTATAAACGACAATAATGTATTTCTTATGAATATGCATTTTGCAAAGATAATAAATCGTGTTTCATGGTTCAGAAAACAAGGCAGAGAATGAAATATTTCCAAATTGAGAACTTGTCGTTGTTTGAATAAAGCGTATATATTTTTAAAAATCTATGCAGTGAACCTAATCTAAGAGAATTTAATCTAAGCAGGCAATTTGGTAACAACAGATTGAATTTTGATTCTTAGAAACATTGTCTGGCGAAGACAAAATAATGCACCTGATGAAATGATCTTCATCCGGATGAATCCTTTGTCTGAAAATTATGCAACAATATGTTAAAGCTGCTTGTAATTAGGCCTTCATCTACTCGAAGAATTTCAATGGTTGACGTAGTAAAAACGAAAAGTATGGTGGGAAGTAATATTATGAATGAATGAATCCGTGTCAGGAAATCTGAATGGAGTCATAAATTATGTGCATGTGTGCAAGAGTGGAAATTTGTTAATTGCGTAATTCGCATTTCCGCGAGGTTTGCTTGAAACGAATGGTCAGGTATCTAATTCCAGATAGGTTACAATATCCGGGCAAATGCACTATAAAAAAATTGCTACGTACCACATATTCGCGGTGATATATGATGCAACGCGTGTTAGAGAATCCATAATTGAAAAAATGATTACTCGGAATATTTTTCAGCAATTACTTCCCATACATATTATGTACTTATAATACATATTACATATAGTTAATTCATTTTCTGATTTAAGAACTTTAACAAACAAAAAAAGTACCTAACGATTATATAAATTTATTTGTTTTATTTGAATTAATCGTTTCCTAACTTGTGATACAACCGTTTTTAGGTAATTTCTGCTTCCTGAATATGAGAAATTAGAGAAAGATGTTATTTAATCCTTAGTGATGTAAGATAGTCTCGAATCGCCAAAAACATTTTCGCAACATTTCTACTCTTTTTGTAATATGGAGTTTATAACTGTCATTGAAGACTAGCAATATTATATATGTATATATTGAAAAACATATTGAATTAGCAGTTAATAATACATATCAATTGGAAAAGCAAGAAACAAACTGGGATTTCTATTACAACTTAGAAATAACTTTTTTTGCACATGTTACAGAGTATTGTTTTTATTTTGCAGGTACGGAGAGAAACAAAGAAGAGCTGACAGTCAAGAATTGAGTGGAATTCAACTTTTGTCAGCAACAGCATATCAGCTGAAAAAGCCATATCAGCAACTTCTGATCCCTATCACTGTGTGGATTGGCATGGAGCAGGCCTTCATAGGAGCTGATTTCACACAGGTGAGATTATTGTATTATTATTTTCAAATAGTTTCACATTTCAAGATTTTGTAGAAAATTTATATATAGGTATATTATTTTTAATCTTGATTGGGTATTGATCAGTTTTCTCTACCCCATCAAAATTTCTACCCGGAAACATCTTTTGAAATAAGTTATTTACCAGTTGGTTTCGAAAACTTTTCCCCTTTGCGAGATGAGCCAATAATGCCATTAGCGCATAATCAATTTGTTATTTTTATGCAAATTAATGATGAGTGGATTAGATTTCAATGTGTGACTGTAAATGATAAATGATTGTTTCATGTAGAGAATGACATCACTCTGATATAAACTTGTATTCGCGAAGAAGACGCCAGTCTCTTATTTTTTCAATTGTTATTTTTTTTCGTTCATTACCTATTGATTAAACCTGATTTACGATAGTTTTCTCACAAAGTGGAAAGATTTACTGTCTCGTGTAGAAGTTGATGATGCTTGGCCAATCAGCACGATTCTGTCGCGTAATTACGTATAATTCTTGCTGGTGAAGAATAACAAGAAAATCAAGTTGATGCTGGGCTGAATTCAGATATTATGTACTTGGTTACGAGAATGACAGCATCCCTCAAGCGATGATTGGTTCTTATCGGGAGCAGAATTCCATCAAGATATTTTTCTGAAAACGAGAATGTCCTTCATATCTTCCAAGTACCACGTTGATGTGGTTCTTCTTCACTTGGTTTTATGGTTAAATGTCGACTAATCATGGGAGGAGTTTCTCATAAATATGAAATAGAATTAGCCTGAAATGGCAAGATAAAATATAAGAGCTAAAAATAGAAGCTAAATATAGATTTTAATTTGAAGTAAAGCTTCTTTTAGAACGGAAATAGCTCTCTTTAAGGGCAATTTAAGAATTTAAATGTATTTCTCCTTCATGTTTATGAGAGGAAAATATTCACATTTGCGTATATTATTGTTGTACTTAAATTTTACTGCAAGATTACATTTTTTTCCTATAAAATAAGAGGAAACTCTTTTACAAGTAAAGAGATCTTTGAGTTTATGCTTTTAAAGCTGGAAATTTTATCAGAAGGCTGATTTCGATGTCAACTTCTTTGTGAAAGAATTCCGGTTGAATGACTCAATGTGCAAAGTTCAAGTCAGGTACAGAATTTGTGTAGATAATTAAAGGAGATAATATTGTAGACCTAAATAAAAAAGGAGCTGAATTTATTGTTTTGAATTATTTAAGAAGCTGGAGATGCTGGAATATTATTCAAAATACCTACTACAATAAACCATTAACTTAACGTTTGGAACTACAGAATCGACTTTACAGGATTCTTGATAAAAATCACATTAACAGTTACGAAATTAGCAACAAGGATTTGAAGGCATATTTAATTTATTTAAAATGGACAAAAATAGATTTCAAGAGGTTTTTTTAGGAATGTTAAGTGAATTTGGCTATTTTTAAGAGACTCTTACAAAATTCTGAAGATTTTTATGATTTTCGTAAAATTCTGAAAATCTAGCAAATCAACGCATATAAATTATTTTGTTTTTCTTCTTACAACCTCAAGTCATTCAAAAGCCAATCAGGTTTGCAACAACATTTCGTCAAATCAAGCAATTAAAAATGTCCCTCTTCATTTTAAAGGAAAGAAATTGATATGAAATCTGAATGATTTTAAGATCGCAAATTTTCACACTATAGAATGAGTTCACAAGGTTGTTCAAGCATAAGTGAAGGTTGCAAGTGAAGGAATTGTGCGCGTGGCATAGAAGAGCCAAGATCGCTGGCGATTTTCCACTTCCGGTGCGATCGCATCAAAGAGGCGTCTCGCTTCCGGTTGCAAATTAACCATTGGTACCAAAATATAATTAAATCCCTTAAATACTTTGAAAATCCCTTGAAATTCCTTAAAGTCACCTGAAATCTTTTTATGTCTCAGGCAAGACTGGATAAATTTTTGTTAATAGTGAAAATATCTATTTTTCATTAAAATTTATATTTTAACAGGAGAAAAAAATCTATTACGCCACAGTCTGGGAGAGGGACACTTGTAGCTTCTCGGAAACTTGTTTCGTCAGGTTAATGCCGTCTATTTCAACAGCAATTTTGCCACATTAAGTCGAATACAGCAGCGTAACTAATGATTCCGCACTCTCAGTGATAACAAAAGAAATAGCGCAAAAAATAATTTTTTTTCAATATCATTCCACTACATTTCTCTGATGCAATTGCTTTGTTCGAATTTGTTTCCCATGTGGGCTATAATCTACTTGGTGATTGGAGAAGGTCAACGTTCGATCGTTTCCTTTCTTCACTTTATCTCATGTATATATTGTATAAATGCAATTATATATATATATATAT
>UCOK01000153.1:0-21088 GCA_900474325.1 Synergus umbraculus | reverse complement strand
GTTCAGTGTTCTCAAAGTTGGCTCCCTGCGCGCGCAGCGTGTGTTAGAGAAATTCTGCCATTGGCTGTAATGTGCGCGCGATTCAAGATCGAATTAAATCAATTCGATTTTGAATCGCGCGCCACATTACAGCCAATGGCAGAATTTCTCTAACACACGCTGCGCGCGCAGGGAGCCAACTTTGAGAACACTGCATCTGTCAAGTAATGTGGTTATTTTGGACGACAAAATTTGGTTCCTTTGGATCCATTTTCGAAAAAGAGTGAATTTCACACCGTAGGAGTTCTGGTTTGTTGCATATCCATTGGAACCCAAAAGTGGTTCCATTTAAGATACTAGTTTTTACAGTGTGACATTAAACATTTCATTATATTTATTCATTCCATGTACTGATAACGCAACGTTAAGAACTTAATCCGAGTTCGCGAAATTCCAGCTTAGATAATATTATACAATTCCCATTTTTAAATCTCCCCTTTTAATTTAAATGTATGTTGCAAAGTTTATTACTTGCAAGAACCGCTTCCCAGCTTTACGGTCTTCAGACTTGTCAATTATTATTCCCTCACATTAAAATTGCAAAACCAGTCTTTTTGACCTTTTCATGTTACATACTAAAAAAAATTAACGTTAACTGGAAAGCTGTTACATTCACGAAACAAAGTATCAAAGAAACAACGGCACTTGCATTTTTAAATCGCTTCTGACTCGAGGGTCTGAGGGCCGAATATGCAAATCAAACGAGAGACGAAATAAAAGATAAAAAGTCTTTTTCCATGTAACAACTGATCGTAAACAATTCCTTTTGCTTCCTGTTGATTCAGGTTGCATTCTTAGCTTTTCACCTTTTTTTGTAATTTTCAGGTTTCAAAGTTTACTTTTAAAATTATTTAAACTTTGAATCAATAACTTTTAAAAAGGGTAAAAATTGAGACCCTTTTTCTTGAAAGAGGTAATATCTCTCTCTTGAAACTCTTGAATCTTGTCTTGAATCCCCTTTGACTCGAAGGTTCGAGATCCGAATTTAAATATAACGATGAGGGGAGACAAATAAGAGATAAAAAAATGCTTCATGTAACGACCGATCATAAAAATTTCTTTTGTTTTCTGTTTCACAGGAACACGTGAATCTGGTGGGACGGGACAGCGAAAATGGTCCGGTGCTCGTCTCGGTGAAGGCTGAAACAGTTGCTGGTCAGGAACACTGGCGGGTGCTTTTAAGATTACGAGCAGGTTCAACTCATGAGCTGGTGCCGGCAGCAACACTTGGCGGGAATCCCTCGCCAGCCAAAATGGTCAAGGTAAATTTACAGTGCCGCAACTTTTACGAATTTACGTCTGTGTCTTTACGAGCCACCTCACCTCCTTCTGGCGAACGTTGAGCAACTTCAAACTTCAAAGCAACGAAACGAAGGACGAGCACGTGATCTTTATCGCTTGGCTGCACCGCACTTCCGGCAACGAGAACTTTACTTGGTCGGCACACAATCGTCGAGCTCGGGAAACTATATGCGTGCCGACGTTTTGCTAGTCAGCTAGTTGCTTATCAAGGGAATTCAATTTCCTTTGAAATAGCTATCCTCTAATGCGCTAATGATCTCAGGCTCATTGCCACTGCCAGAGCCAAAGAGATATTGAGCGGAACGACCTTAGAACTTGGAATAGTTATTGTTGAAACCTTCCAGGTTGAGAAGATTCACAAGTTCATTTTTCAGAGTGGATAGGATAGGATTTGGAAATTGGAGTCTATTGGAAACTTCACTTGGCAACTAACAGGGTGTCTACTAAAAATAATATAAATAATAAACAAATATTTAGATTCAGGGTGTTGGAGCCAAGTTCCAATCTAAAAACTCGATTTCTTCATTTTACTGAACAAATATTAAAATTGGAATTGTTTCCCTCTGTAGACTTAATCTATTTTTAACTAGAATTATGCGCACAGAGCGAAAAAATATCTAATTCAAATATTTTTTAAGTAAGATGAAAACATTGAATTTTGAAGTCAGATTTTGAATTCCTCGTTTTACGCAAAAAGTATCGAAACTAAATATTTTTTCGCTCTGTACGCAGTCTTATATTTGAAAGAAGATTAGATCTACAGAGCGAAAAAATATTTATCTATAAGTTTCGTTGAGTAAAATGGAGAATGAAATTTTGAACTAAACACTTGAGTCCAACGCCCGTATCAAAAATGAAATCAAGGACAGCTCCTGGATTTCCTTAAATTCCCGCACAGTAGACACCCTGTTTAAGTTTGAATCCTGAAACTTGAACTTCTGAAGCTAGGAAATTACAATTTTAAAGCTAGAAATTTTAAACGCTAATTAAGTTGCTCGGTTTCAAAGTTCCAAAGCTATAAATCAGGATTAAAAAGTTAAAAAGTTTACAGCATTATGTTTATCTTAGTACTTCACATTTTTAAATAGACTTTAAATTACTATCCTAAGCACAATTTTTTTCAGTTAGTCATTAGAAACCCGCGGTTTCTTCTAACCTCTTATTTAAGTAGAACATGTACGTTATTACGTTCTAAAGGCGAGATGAGAGCGAGGTTACAACAAAGTATGCATTATATTACTTAACGTCCGCCTTTTATCTTGTGTTGATATTTGCATTATAGTTATAGCTGATTTACTATAAAGCCAAGGAAAAGAAAAAGTAAATTGTGCAGATAATTTCATATAAAGTGTAGCCTTTCCAAGCTAAAAATAAAAATCTCAAAAAGCGTAATAAACTGCCATTGAGATTGAAATGCCGTTCCGTTCGTTAATATTCAGACATTGAACTTGAAGATGCTCTCGATGCATACTTGAAACACTAATTCCGACCTCATAAATTATGCATATGTACTTTGCAGTTTTATCTTTTCATTTAAATTTTCAATGGTTCCCATTCGTGACCGAATTTCACAATATAGTCTTCTACTTTTGTTTTTTTTTTCTATTTTCTTTTATTTTGCATACAAAGTCCAATTTCTCATTTGTAGGAACTAGAGTCTATTTATATTCTTTAAGCAGGACTGCAAAAATAATTTTAAATCTTGAACAAAGGATTCGAGAATCTACAGTCTACATGCTTAACATTTCTGTTTTCAGGTAATCAACGAGTCACTCAACGTGAGTGCCCTGATGCCGGTGGTGTGTTCTGGTGCAGGAACTTTGATAGCTCGTTACGACGAGCACGCACTCGTATCCAGATTCAAATTTGGCGTTCTGCATCAGAGAGCTGGCCAAGTAACTGAAGAACAACTCTTTGGCAATAGACAAATTACGCCAGCATTTCAAGAATTCCTTGATCTTCTTGGCCAGAGGATTGATTTGAAAGATCACAAAGGGTAAATTGAAATTATTAACATCAATAAATAGAGTCCTGACTACTCAAATTGCAGCCCTTCAAATTTGGAAGCTTCGAAAATAAAGACCTCAAATTTAAATATTCAAACTTAAACAATTCCAATAACATAAGAGCTCCAATTACTGATCCAATTATCGCCAGTTATGAAATATATGTTATAAAAGTATTGTATTTTTCCACAGATATCGCGGCGGTTTAGATACAAGGCATGGACAAACTGGCGATTCCGCGGTGTACGAGGTATTCCGAGGTCGAGAGGTTCTCTTCCATGTAGCCTCTCTCCTTCCCTACAGCCCTGGAGACTCGCAACAATTGCAGCGAAAAAGGCACATCGGCAACGACATCGTCGCCATCATCTTCCAAGAGGAACCTACGCCCTTCAGTCCAGACATGATCGCTAGCCACTTCCTTCACGCCTTCATCGTCGTGCAGGTCATCGATCCTTGCACTCCTAACACGAGGTAATCCCACAAACAAAGCAAACACTCCTACACGTACTTGCGAAATCTTTTACCAAAGAAAAACAAACAGCAAAGAAAAAGATCCACTTTTAAATCAGAATTTTCAGCCTCGATTCTCTTGAAGACTTCAACAATATTTTTTTAATTTTGAGTATTTTGATTGACTATGGAAACCCATTAACTTGTGAGAATTTTTTTTAATTGCAAAAATTAGAAGAGATCTCGAACTGTTTTTAGAATTTCAAGTTTATTTTTTCAAAAATAATTTATTAATACTAAAATATTTTTTTTTAGGTACAAAGTGAGCATAACAGCTCGTGATGATGTTCCTTGGTTCGGACCTCCTTTGCCCACGCCTGCTGTATTTTTAAGAGGTGTTGAATTCAAAGAGTTTCTTCTCACGAAACTCGTTAATGCCGAAAATGCTGCCTACAAAGCGGAAAAGTTTTCCAAACTTGAAGTAAGTTAAATTTTCTTATTACTTTGGACTTTGAACTAACAATGCTCGAAGGCACTTCTAACATAACTTGTTTTCTTATATTCCAGTTACGAACGAGGTCAGCCCTTCTAGAATCACTAACAGAGGATTTGCAATCAAAAACCAACGATTTCCTTGGTGGAGGAGCGAACCTTGGACCAGGAATTGCAGCTGGAAATTGTCCAGTGAGTCCAACATCAAGCGATGTTTCGACATCAGGAAGTGGAGGAAGTGGAAACCGGTTCATCGACACAGTTCGAAAAGCTTTAATTTCTCGAGTGAGGAATGCCTCGACTGAAAGTGTACCCCAGCAGCTCTCCAAAAAAGGACAATCTGAACCTAGTCCACCTAGCAATCGTCAATCAACTTCCAAAATCAGCAGCAAACGATCCACTGAACCTTCGAGTCCTATTGGATCACCTGATTTGACCCTGAGGAGGGATTCTGATCACGGAAGTGCAAGTTTAGGAAGCCAAGATAGCAGTTTATCAAACACTGATAACCAGGATAGTAGTTTAACGACACTGCATCAAGATGAGGTGGATCGAAGAGAATCTACATCTTCGAACAATGGCGTCGCGAGTAGCGATACGACGATTGTTGATAAAGTCATGACCTCCACATCCTCCTCCTTTCAGAGATTAACCCACGAAAACTTGAGGAAAAGGGAAGAGAGAGTTGAAAAGACAGAGGCAGCGCAGAGAGTTGTATCTGAAAGCGATGACAGTTCTTTGAATAGCGAATTGGAACTGGATCAGGCTGTTTATCCAGACAGTGATACTGGTCTTGAATCTATGAGCTCCGCAGAAACACATGATGCTGCGAGATGTTCTGCCAAAGAAGGAACGACTGAGAATGAGACTCTGAGGATGGAAGTAACTAGACTGAAGTGCGACAAGCTGGACTTGTTGAGGCAGAATGTGGTAAGTTGATCTAGATTTTTATAAATTAAAATTATTTATATCATCATCTATCTAATAACGAAACTTAACTCCTCTTTTCTAATTTTTTCAGACTTGTCAGCGGGACATCAAACGTCTTCGAGAGAAGGAACTACAACTGCAATCTGATTTGTCGTCCGCCTCAAAAGAAATCATGCGATTAAGAACGATGCTGAAAGAATGTTCTACAAGTATTCCTTTAGACAACAACAATCAGCAAACGTCAACAGTCTGAAAAAACCAATGTGCAGACTACGAAGAAAATTTTGCCCTTATTTACTAGAAGATGTTTCTTGAAAAAGCAAGGGAACAAATGTTTATAGGCATTTATCGCTTGACTGGTCAATTCTGACAATTAAGCGATTAGGAAACTGAGAAAATTGCTCTACAATTTTCTCATGGAAGGTTTCATCTCTCGTCCGACAGGTGGATATTGTTAATAGTTATTGGTACAAAGTTGATAAGTCATAGGCGAAAAGGGATCTGCGATGATTTTTCTTAAACTGAATATTGCATTTTTTTAGAATGCAGGGAGAGAAGCACAGATCTCGACTGTGAGTGTACTTTCCAAGTTACATGAGTATTTAACGATTAATTTATTAGTAGCTTTTAAGAAGCCCTCTTGTAGTCAATGTATAGAGAAGAATGTCATAACGTACAATGTTAGTCACTTCGTGAACAAAAACGTATGCAGCGGTGTTTAAAAATTAGATTAACTGGCACTACGATTAAAGATTAAAAATTGAACGTAGTAGACCTGCACACCAATTGACGTTAGGCAACGATTCTTCGAATCGAATTAAATCTCTAAGATTTCATTTGGAGCTATGAAAAAAAAGTAGAGGCGATAGATTTCTTCCCTCAGTGGTGATGTTTTCGACGTTCTAACAACATAACGTAGTTTTCGTTGCACAGAACTGTACAAAATTGTTTAGAAAAATTTCGATTTATGTCAGATGCATAAGAGGAACAAAGTGCGACAATCGTTTCAGCAAAAATTAGAGTTTAGACTTTTTGCTCTTCGTTTCTTTTAATCGTAACTGTATTATTATCGTTACTTTAACATAAGTTAATATTATATTTTATTATAATCATTTATTAATATTATTAATCACTTTATTACCGCTATGTTCGTTGTATTTTATACCATTTGTGTACATAGACGAGTTTCAATCGAGATTTCAAAATCGAGAATTGACTCACTCATAACAATACCAAAGTTTAACTTAGCAAAGCCATGTTTTTCTTTGTTTCTCTATTTTTCGATTATCTTTTCTATTGATCCACTCTTTATCTTCTTGTTTTCTACAATTCCTTTCTGTTATATTGTTTCCAATTCTGCACCATAATATGATCTTTAAACAAATAACACACGTCCAAAGTGTTAGAAAAATAGCTAATAAGCACCAATTTTCTACTAAATCAGGATTTTCGTCGTGTTTTACGCACGTTTTACGAAATTTAACACCACTTTTACCACTGCCTACACCGTAAACGACCTTCAAGACTTTACGCTACTCCTCTGTACATACAACCTTTTTTAAAAATGAAATTCGTTTCTTACTTTTCCGGAACTTGTTTAGTTTCTTATATAAAAAATATTTCTCTCAATATCTTAAATTTTAGATCACTTCAAAAGTTGATGAAAGATTGTAAAAATGTCTCTGAAAGTATTTTGAGGAACTTCTGAACTTTGTCTTTTGATTTGTTTTGGAGAAATATTTTCATGAGAATTTTCATTGATGTAAATAATTTGTTTAGAAAGAGGCCTTCCGTATAAAAAAAATTATATACTGTGTTTACAACTTCTAGTGTGATTTCTTAATTGGCCTTGCAAAATCAAAGAAATAATTATTACCTATTATAGAAAAATGCACTGTTATATTGAGAAAGAGTACTACGACTATATAGATATAGAATATATACTATATATTTTATATTCGATGATATGGGCGCGAATCTACTGGCACGATGTGGTGATACTCATCCTTATTCTCTGATACTGAAATATAGAGACGTGTGCAATTGTGCATCCTGTGGCTGATATATAAATATATTAATTCTGTTTTTGTGCACCACTCTTGATTCGAAAAGAAGCAGAAATAAATTCGCTAATCATGAAAATAATGTGTTTTTATTTTATAGTACCTAAATAAAACCCTTTGAATTATTATTGTATAAATTCAATAAAAATAAAAAAATTGTTTGTGTTATTTGAGCTGTTTCTCAAGAGATAAAATTTGTCAGGAAGCTTGAGGTCTATGGTTTGAAAGAGAAAATGTGAATAATATTTTAGTACAAGTTTAGACTCTGAGTTGTTTAAAGTCTCAAAATAAAATGGCATCCAGTAAATCTGAAATGAACATAAAAGCTCTCGAAAATTTTCGAGAGTATCTCAAAATTCCGAGTGTGCATCCTAACGTTAATTATGGTACGCTAATTAATTTCCCTTTTTTCTAACAAACACTTAAATAGTGAACCATTTCTTTAAATTAAGTTCAATTAAACGATTTTTCCTATTCCAGAAGAGTGTGTGGCTTTTATAAAAAAGCAGGCCAATACTCTCGACCTCCCAGTTAATGTTTTCGAAGTCAATCCTGGTAAGCCTGTTGTAGTTATCACATGGGAAGGAGCAGAACCCGAGAAACCTTCAATTTTATTAAATGGACATATGGATGTTGTACCGGCTTATCCTGTAAGTCCATAAGCCTATGAACTTTCTTCATTTATTTTATATATATTTATGTATGTGTAAAAGGATATTTACTTTTCTAAGTTTTTTTTACTTAAAAAGAAGAGAGATTTTAGTTCATAATCATATCTGGGAATAAACTGCACCCAGAAAAAAAGTTTGTTTAAATCAAATAAACGTATATTTGCCTCAGAGCCAAATAAAAAATATCTTTAAATTAAATAAAATTTATTTGATTCAAACAAACTTTTTTTCTGGGTGTGTACAGGATCGTCAAAAATTGTATCAAGTGAAAAAAATGTTTTTTTCAACGAAGACTGTATTGAAAACTTTCACAATATAATTTGTTAAATACATTCGATTTTTGAAATTAAATTAAAAATTGGAAAAAATCGATGTACATAATTCAATTAAAATTCTAGGAGGAATGGATATATCCACCATTTAGTGCTCACATTGATGAAAAGGGCAATATTTATGCAAGAGGATCTCAAGACTGCAAATGTGTTAGCATTCAGCAATTGGAAGCAGTTCGTCGTTTGAAATTAAGTGGAATTAGATTAAAGAGAACGATTCATATTTCGTTTGTCCCAGAGGAAGAAGTGGGTGGGATCGATGCAATGAAAGCATTTACAGAAACCCAAGATTTTCAATCCTTGAACGTGGGTTTTGCCCTGGACGAAGGAACTGCTTCACCAAATGAGAATTTTTCTGTAACTTATGGAGAACGAAGTCTCTTCCGAATTTGGGTGCATTGTTCTGGAACTTCCGGCCATGGATCACTTTTATTTGATGATACCCCTGGAGAAAAATTGCTCATTATCATTAATCGATTTTTGGAAATGCGAGCTGCTGAGAAAGATAAACTAAAAAATCCTGGAGTCAAAATTGGAGATGTTACTTCTATTAATTTAACTATGATTAAGGTACAAAATTATACCAAAGAGAAAATTGTAATTAATTTATGATTAATTCATTAATAATTTGTTAAAATGTAGGGAGGAGTGCAGCTCAATGTAGTTCCCAATCAATTTTCAGCTGGTTTTGATATTCGTTTAGCAAGTAGTGTTAATCATGAAGAATTTGAACAAATGATAAGAGGATGGTGTGAAGAAGCTGGTGAGGGAGTTTATTACACTTACGTAATGAAGGAACCTTACGTTCAAAATACAAAATTAGACGAAACTAATATTTTTTGGACTGCACTAAAAAAAATCTGCGATAATTCAAATATCAAATTGGAAACTATTATTCGTGCAGGAGCATCAGATGCTCGATTTCTACGACTCGTAAGTTAATTGTATATGATCTATTCCGTGATATATTCATAAGGATCCACTATTTTCATGAATTTGTTTTTGTAAAATGTTTCAGAAGGGAATACCGACTTTGGGATTTACACCAATAAATAACACTCCAATTCTTGGGCATAGTAAAAATGAGTTCTTGAATAAGGATGTATTTCTAAAAGGGATTGAGATATTCATGAAGATTTTGCCCGAAGTTGCAAATGCTTAAAATTAAAAAGGAATATGGATATATATGTTTACTTTTATATTCTTTATATTATTCAATATAATTTCGACTGAATTTCTAATGAAAAAAAAATACCTCGATTGGTAGCCCTGCACCCTGTTCTGTTAGGACTACACATTCGGTTTAGATCTTATATATGTAATTAAATACTAAAATGTTTTTATATCTTACAACTGTGATCAGAATGATCAGATTCTTAATTAAATTTTTATCTTTCTTCCTCTATTGAATTGAAACCAGATGAAACCAGTTGAAACCAACCAGGTCCCGGTATTTATACTGGGTGGGGTAGAGATCGGATTACCTGTATATGGTAAGTACCATTGCTTTTTCTTTAACACTTACCGCATTTACCAACAGCGATGCGATGGTAGCGCTATACGAGAAATATCGGAAATAAATAATGAAATAATCTGCTTTACCAACACCGTGAGCCGCACTGTGTTCCAGTTCCGCAATCCGCGGTTCCAGTCCGCGCTCTGCGGTAGCTAATGAAAATGGCTAATTGTCAGGCTTGCTATTGCAGCAGGTGAGCGATTAATTGTCGTCAAGTGATATTAATAATCTCCTTAAATCGTTAAAAATAGTGCCAAGATTTGTGTCGGCAATTTTTCTGCTTCGATTTTTATAACTTGTGCGGTGTTTCTCAACTTGATTCGAAAATAATAAGTTCCTAGCAACGAGCTATAGAAAGAAATCATCTTTTCAGAGCAGGTCTTCCTTTCCTTTCTCAGAATGATTATTCGCTCTCCGAGAGCTTTAAATACAAATTAACATCTTGATTTTCTTTAAATTAAAATTGTGAATTAAGTTTAAAAATCCGTGTTTGCGAGAAAAGAGTTTCTGCGGACACATCATCAAAACGTAGATTTAATTTCCTAATACCATTCAGAAAACATACGCCTTTACTCCTACCCACTGCACTTGCAATGGATGGTTTTTATGTCGAAAATATTGCTTTTAAAGAGATAGCTCCTGGGATTATTTTGCAATATTTAATTTTCATTTGTTTTTTTTTTCGTTAAATAATGGATTTGAATATTGAGGGATCCTGAAAAGTATTTCTGACGACCGCGAAGGCCTATTTATCTATACATGAATTGTCATTGTGAAGGATACTTTTTATTAATTCACAAAGGGTTCGCTCTTCCGTGAAGTACAGCGCATCGTTATTTTTCAGGCGAACCCTAGTGATTATCTTACTAGACTAGTGGACGTAGTACAGTTTCATCGGAGATTATGGCTTCTGGTGCGTCTTCCTTGGACAGTGCTGGAAGTAGTGGTAAGTGCAAAAAAATTGCATTCTAATCTAGAAGTATCTCTTTACATTGTAGTAGAGAATCTATTTGTTTTTATTTTTGAAATAAAAGAACGTGTCTTGCTTTCTGTCCTCCACATGGAAATAGCCGTAACTGCTGATCAGATAAGTCACCTGTAACTTTTTCATATCTATAAAATAAAATTGATAAAAGCTCTTCCTTCTAGTTAAGTTCATAACATTTACTAAGTACATCACATTTCAAAATGCATGTTTAGAAACCTAACTAGAAAGAAGAGCTTTTATGAATTTTATTTTAGTTACGAAAAAGTGACAGGTGACTTATCCGATTTGCAGTTACAGCTATTTTCATTTGGAGGGCTTTATGACAATAAGTATGAGACTGATTCTTTTTTTTGTTCGTTCTTCTTTTGAATAAAGAGTCTGACAAATGACAGATTTCTCATTTGAACTGTCACTGTCACTTCTTTCTCTAGTGTTAGTCAAAAAAGTAAACTTTTTGGAACTTTTTTTTGAATTTAAAAGCAGTGGCAGGATTACTCATAAAGAAATTGTTTTCTACCGTAGTAATATTCTATATTGCTTAAAGATTGATAACTCTTCTTAGTTTTAGTTCATTTTAAGTTATATTCTTTTTTTTTAGGTTTTATAAATTTACCAAAGTGAAATGCAATTAAACTTCTTTATTTCTATTTTCTCTAATGCAAAAAATCAGTGAATCACGATGCTTACACGCATGAACCATGATTTCTTTCCTGGTGAAAGCCAAGATTCTAATTACATTGTTCCAGTCACTGCAATGAGTAGCTCGCATTATTATTAATTATTTTGGGGAAACACCTTTCCTTATATCCATTATATAAAAAATCTTTAATCAAAACAAACTTTGAGAAAGATCCTCACATAGAACTGAAACTGCAAGATTATCCTTATTTGTGGGATTTTAAATTCAATAAGATAAAAAGAATTTGTGGAGTATAGATGAAACTACCGTAAAAGCCAGAAATAGAATAAGTTTTAAACATACAAATTTCTGTTATCCATATTAAGAATCAACATTATATCATTAATTATCTATAACTTTTTTTGTTTACAGATGGAGCTCTCAATATGGGTAATTATATTTTGATCTTTTAATTAATTAATTAAATTAATTTCAATTGGAAGTTGCATGCCTTTTTTTTGTTCAGTTTAAGTCTCTATTAAATATTTATATGTGAACGGTTATTGACAAAAAAAATTTTCAAAAACAATTGAAACAGTCGTCTAAAATTTTCGGAGTTATATATTTTTTGTCAATGAACGTTTTAGATCCTGGTATTGATTTTTCGCGTTTTTGCAATGTGTTTCCCTGGATTCGACTTACATTTCCTGCATGTAGGGAGGGATAGCGGAAGCTACGGCGGTGTTGGAAGTCCTGTTAGGGGCCTCGAATGTCGGGACTATGATAATTTACAGAAGCAATGTGAACAAGCCCTGCATCAACTGCAGCTACTTAGGCATAAGCACAATGATACCACTCTGCGGTTCGTTCACCCTTTTTGTTCACTTTCGTTTTTCTTAATTTGATTTCTCTACTTCCGAGATCCGAATAAAATTAAGATGCATTTGGTTCAACATTATTTCTCTAAATTTGATTGGATTAGAACGACAAAAATCTACCCTTTAATTTCATTCGGTTCATTGCTCTAATTTCCTTTTTCGTCTTACATTTTTAAACAATTTTTTTAAAATTAATTCTGAATAATTTTCGCCCTATCTCATCACATTACAGTCCGATCTTTGCTGCCTTTGCTGTATAAATAGAGCAGCTATTGGAAAAAAAATCAATAATCACATAACTGTTTAACGTTGCTGCATTTTCTTTAGATGTGAGCAGGCTGTGAAGGAATTGGAGTTCTATCGAACACAACACAGAGTAGCCATGAGTCAGTTGCAAGGAAAATCACAGGAGGCTGCCTCTTATAAGGGAAAGTACGGGGAACTTGTAAATGACAACCAACGATTGGATCGAGAGGTTAAAGCATTACAAAAGGAAATTACCGAAATAAGGAAGCACAATCAGGAAGTTCTTGCCGATATAAGCAATGGTGATAGCATGAGTAAACATTATTTAACTGCTCTGCGAAAGTACGAAGCTGTTCAAGGAGAGTATGATTCCCTGAGGAAGCGATACGAGGAAGTAGTATCTTCTCATACCTCAGCTGTAAATAAGGTTCATATATTTGTTTTCTCTTAAGGTTTAACTCTTTTAGTTTTATTTCAATATTTTGTTTTTATTATAGTTTGAACTGGCACAAGAAGAGATTGCAAGACTGAAGTTAGAGAACGACACTGTCGTTCAGGAACTGAACAATGTTATTCGAGATCGAAATGGAAGCAAACAGCAATGTGATGCTGCCATTCAACAATGGGATATCGCTCTCAAGGAAAAAGGAGAGTATCAGGAAGCTCTTGCAAAGTTACAACAGCAACATGAGGAGGCTGTCAAGGAAGTTAATCAAGCAATGGTTGTTCGCATGAAGAATAGTAAAGACATGAAGCGTTTGACGGAGGAAAGAAATGCAGCCCTGCAGGAATATAGTTTGATAATGGGAGAAAGAGATACCGTGCACAAGGAAATGGAAAAACTGGGTGACGATCTTGCTCAAGCTTATTCAAAAAACACACACTTGGAAAACCAAAATAAACAATTAATTGAGGAGGTAATCATCTATTTTTGCAGAATTGATCCACTCAACTACATTCCAATTTTTGTATTAATTTAATCCATAATTTCTTTTCAGAAAAAGACTCTCTCCTATCAAATTGAGACTCTGCAACGAGAGATTTCTTCAGCTCTTCACGACCGAGACGAAGCTTTAAAAGAGTGCAATGAACTTCATCATAAGTTTGGTGATTTCTCTGAAGGAGCGAGCAGAGACTACAAAAATCGTCTAGAACTCCATTCCTTTAGTCGTGAGAGAAATAACGCGAGTAAAGAAGCAGAAAAGGAAACTAGCATTCGAGATTACGATAAGCGAGAAAAGGAGAGAATGGATAATCTGGATCAGGCAAATCTCGAGTTGGATAAGCTTCGCAAATTCGTAGACACATTACAAGCTGATCTCGAAGAAGCTGTTCAAGAAGCCGAAGTTTCTAAACGAAGACGAGACTGGGCTTTCAGTGAAAGAGACAAGATTGTACTCGAGAGAGAAAGTATCAGAACGCTTTGCGACAGACTTAGAAAAGAAAGAGATCGAGCTGTTTCTGAATTAGCAAGCGCGTTGAAAGATTTGGATAACCTTAAGAAACAGAGGAACGAGGCTGCAAAGGAGTTGAAGGATCTTAAAGAAAAAATTGAATCTGGAGATAATGCGCTTCGAACAAGTCAGTATGGTCACGATGGTGCTAGTGAAACTGAAGTTAATGAATGGGACGTGTTAACTATTTATCTAGACCTTGAAAGACTCCGTTTGGATTCTGAAAGAGATTTGGGATTGGTGCTAGTTGGAGGACGAGAAAATCCTCATTATCCGAATGATACGGGAATTTATGTGGCACAAGTAACCCAAGGAAGCATCGCTGATGGAAAGCTGAGGGTTAATGATTGTATTGTGAGAGTTAATAATGTCGATTGCACATCAGTTCCGATAAGAATGGTTTTAGAAACTTTAAGATCTACGACGGTTGGAACTGCAACATTGACTATCAGAAGGAGAAGGTTGAGCAGAAGAGCTTTGAGGACTACGCAACTTCCTGTTGGACCTGTACCAAATGGTATTACGTTGGAGATAGGAATTTATATCTCCAAGATCGCGCCTGGCAGTCTCGCCGCCAAGGATGGATATCTTGCTGTAGGGGATCGAGTTTTAACTGTGAGTTCTTTAAATCAAATTCCGCTATATTATAGTATACGTGTATCACAAAATCGATTTTAGCGACATTAATATAACATATATCCACTTTTTGCTAGAATAAATTTTTCTCTACACATTGGTCTTTATCTCTATTCTTTTATCTTCCAGATAAACAGTTTGGCTATGGATAAGGTGACCTCAGTCCGCGAGGCGATGGCGATCCTGAACGATAATTCCTCCGACGTTTTGACCATCACAACCCTCAAAGGAATTCCTGTTCCCACAGAAACAAGCTCAGATTCCATGCATCTGGATGGAGGCTTCAGTCCCGAGAAGCAGAAAATGGTAAACAGTTGTTCTCAAACCGAACATGAACGTCTCATGCTAAAAACAACCTCTGATGACTACGAGCGCCGGTACATCACCTCTAACTTCGGCGACCGGAGCGTCAGCAAAGTCTCAAAATCGGTTAGCAGCGAAAAATCCAGTGGCATCAGTCACGCCTGGGATAACATTCGAGAAAAAATTGATATTGTCCGTGGTAGAAGACACAGCAAAGAGCGGGAAGATAAGAAAAAACGACATCGCAATTCTAGTCCAAACACTTTCGAGCAGGAGCAAGACGCAATCGCCGAACTCGACTCTGTCATTGAGAGCTACCACAAGAAAACCAACAACGGTGTCTTAAAACGCAGCAAACGGCGCGGTGCTGAAAAAGCCGATAAAAATGGCGGAACCTGGCCCAAAGCCCGAGGCGGACCTTTACTTCAAAACGGCACTGGAACGATCCTCCACCCTCGGAAAACAAAGGAGCGACTTCCACTCAGCGTCCTTCTAAATCAACCACCTAAGTACGAGAGTTACAATTACAATCGGATCTCAAACCCCATTCCCTTAACTAATTTTTCCAATGCCAGTAATCGGCATACTGTTTTTATTTCCGACACCAGTAAATCAACTCAGATCTTCGGCCAGAAGTCCTTCACACCTGCTATCCAGTTGAAGGACATGAAGGACAAGAAGCCCTTAAGTGAGTTCGATCCTAGGGAAAATAGACTGAGCTCCGCCCTTGCTCCTTCCGAAACCAGCATAGACTATTCTGTAAAGTCTGGAAACGTTGGCAGGGACGTGGACTACCATACGAAGAAGAGAACTCTCAAGTATCTTCCTAGTGAAAGTCAGGGTGATCCTCTTCAGCACAATAGAGCACATTCTCAACTTTATAGTGGAATGGGAAGCTCATCAACTTCTTCAGCTGTTGGTCCTAGACAGCAAATGGCTGGTAATTTCTCTTTTCCCCCATTCACGCACACGCACCCGCATCCGCATCAGCAAAATTCTCTGTGTTCGAGGTACCCCTCGCCACCCTCATTACCATCGGCTCAGTCCGGCGAGTCGATTGGTCTCCCTGATGCACGATCTTTCTGTTTCGAACCACCCTATAGTCCTGGACCTCAACCGGGGTTTGGACACTTGCACACACCCTCGGATCTTCATTATCACAAAACCAGAGCACACCCTCTCACTCCTTACGAAGTTCCGGCGTATACACATGGGTATGAGGGAGGAACTTTTCCGAGGAAGAAAGAAAATCAGAGGTTCCGGATACCATCGAATCCGAGCGTCACTCCGAAGAATAGTGTGGGGAAGTTGTCGACAGGAAGTATAGAAAGAACGTCGGAAAGAGGAAGCCCGATGCCGACTTTTCACGTGGAGGTGCTGAGTCCCGGAACTGGGGGAAACGCAAGTGGTAATAAAAGGTCGAGTATGCCTGATTATTGTTACTCACAGCCGAGACCAGCACCTGGTGAATTAAGAAGAGTTCATATTGACAAGTCGGTGGAGCCTCTAGGGATCCAAATCTCGTGTTTGGAGAGCGGGGGAGTTTTCGTTTCGACGGTTAGTGAACACAGTTTGGCGTCCCAGGTTGGATTGCAGATTGGAGATCAACTGTTGGAGGTTTGTGGGATCAATATGAGAAGTGCCACCTATCAACTAGCTGCGAATGTTTTGAGACAATGTGGTAATTCCATTACGATGCTGGTGCAGTACAGCCCTGATAGTGAGTATAAATTTTTGGCACGTCTTAATCAGAATATTTTTGCACTTTAATATTTTTTGGTATTAGCATTGATGTGAAGTTTAGTATATAGATTAATTATTGTAATTTTGATTAAAATTTGTCTATTATGTGAAGAAAATTCTTGCAGATTTGTAAAAGCTTTCGACTCATCGAAGGTATTCTATAAAATCTTTGGTTAAACCTTCATATATTTAATGAACGAGCTACAACACTTTATTTACCAGATCTGACTATTAATATCATTTCAGTAACAATAGCTTTACTTTCCTTAAAGAATACAACGAACTAGATGGTTCAGCATCCTCAAGTTCTTCAGAAGCCGGTGGCGAAGAGGCCGGAAGTCACAGTGGATCTCCCACACCATGCAATAGTCCAGAAGCTCACAGAAAGACTCCCATCGAACCTCTCGAATCATCTGAACCAGAACGAGATGGTTCCTCAAATTTAAACACAATGAGAAGCGAAAGAAATCGTGACCGGGAAAGAGAACGTGATGTGAGAGCCTCAGCTTCCGTGGAAGTAAGAAGTACCCAAGAAAGAGAACGAGACATTCGAAACTCTGCTTCTCTGGACATAAACATCAGGAAACCCGAACTCAGAAGCTCAGCGACCCTTGAAAACATGCGGAATTCTGCGACTTTAGATTCACTTCGAAGTGCGACTGGAACCTTGACTAGAGCACAAATCAATCAAGCAGTCACAACCTTACAGAGGCAAAACGCAACCGTTCGAAGTCCAACTCAGGAAGAACAGAATCAATCAACTCCACCAAGAGAACCTAGATATATTTTTATGGAAACGAGAAAGTGTTCCAATTTGGGAATTTCTCTAGTGGGCGGAAACAGTGTCGGGATCTTTGTCCACACAGTGCAACCTGGGTGTCTTGCTGAGGAAGCCGGACTTCGAACTGGAGATCGAATACTGGAGTACAATGGAGTTGATTTGACCAATGCAACTGCTGAAAAAGCTGCCGTGGAATTAGCAAAGCCAAGTGATAAAGTCACGCTAATTGCTCAATATATGCCAGAGAGATATAATGAAGTAAAGGATAAACCTGGGGATAGTTTCTACGTCAAGGCGATGTTTGATCGAGTTGGAGATGTTGGAGAAAGGATGCACATGAGGTTTAATAAGGATGATATTCTCTATGTGGATAATACCATGTTTAATGGAACACCCGGACACTGGAGAGCTTGGCTAATTGATCATAATGGAATGAAAATGACTTGCGGCATCATTCCTAGTAAATCAAAGTAAGTATAGAACTGAATATCTGAGTTTCTTTTTAAATATGTTATTTTTGGACTACTTATTTAATTGAGAATTGGTTATTAGAATTGAGGAGGAGCTGCTTTTGAGAAGGTCTCTAGGCGATTTAGAAACTGATGCTGGCAGGCGTGGAACAACGAGTGCCAGACGCAGTTTTTTCCGTCGAAAGAAGCAGCATACGCGATCTTCCAGTAGGGACAGTAAAGAACTTTCGCACCTTACCGGTGTAAATATGGGATGGTACAGCGACAGTGGAACACTCAACGAGGAAAATTTTCCGGCTAGTTACCAACGAGTGGAAAGGCTTGATTGTAAGTATTAGGGATCTGTTGAAAATTTATAACTTTATTATATCTGATTATTCTTAGTTTATCGTCTTTTTTCCATTAAAAGCACATTAAAATATCTTTTTACAGATCCTGCTTTGAGACCCATTTTATTAATTGGACCTCTGAGTGAATGTGTGCTGGGAAGGTTACTTCAAGAGTGTCCAGGAGAATTTATTAGGTGTCTACCGGAAGCGATGCACTGTTCGCAAGCGACTCTGGAACAAGGATTACGGGATTCGCTCTACATTGATTATAGAAAAAAGGGAAGTTACTTTGAATGCACAACTGTACAGGCTGTTAAAGAATTATGCGAAAAAGTGAGCAATTTGCTTCTAATAGAAATTTTGAAGGGTAAATTTTCAACTCATTTTATTCGCAAATTATATTAAAAATTGTTCTTTATTTGCAGAGTTCACACTGCATTCTAGACATATCGATAGCATCGATCGAGCGACTTCACAGACACCAAATTTATCCTATCGTTTTGTTGATAAAGTTCAAAAGCACAAAGCAAATCAAGGAAGTTAAAGATTCGAGATATCCTAGTGAAAAGGTCAGCGCGAAGGCTGCCAAGGAAATGTACGAACAAGCTCTTAAGTCAGAGGCTGAATACCGGCACTTCGTCTCGTGTAAGTGTGTCAATTTTAATTATATATTATATGGAAATTTGTATTGTATTATAAATTATAAACTTCGGATGTTTCTAAGTGCTTAAAAAAATTTTAGTTGTTTAAAGATCAATATTTTCGCCTACAGCTATCATCCCAGCAGGAGCAAGCATAAAGGAAATTGTGGACCAAGTAAAAGAAACCATCGAAGCTGAGCAGAGCAAAGCCTTATGGGTTCCCCGAGGGCCCACCTGACATTCAAGGGGGGGTCCTCACAAACCGCAGTGGAAATCAATCTAATTCCATTCGAGGACCCTTTCGTCGTCAATACGTAAAACTACAAATTTTTATCAAATTTTATTTATGGTCTCGAACCACAATTATTACTCAGAGAAAGAATACTCTGAATTACCTTTTTTTCTCTATTCGTCTAAGAAAAAAAATCAAATTCAGGTTATTCTGGCTCTCAACTCTCGTTGGTTGTGATATTTCAGAATTTCACTTTTTTAATTTCATTTTTTTATTCATACTCATCTCCCCATTCACAGTATTGTATAATATAATTCGTTTCTAATCACGATGGCAGTATTTTCATATACGTTATCATTTTTCTTGATTTGATTAGAGCCAGCTGTAGTTTTACCTGGCAAAATTTCGAGACTATTTCTTTAACACTGAAATATTGCCATCTCCTTAAGTTCTCAAGGGGAGATAAAAAGAATAATTTAACTGAAATAATATAAAAAGAATAATAGCGTAAAGAAAAGCAAGGTCTGTGAAATTCAATGAGACCATAAGTGAGCGACTGTATCTATTAGTTAACTCGTATTTTATATTTAATTGTGGCCCTTTTGTTATTGCATTTAAGATTTAAGAAAGAAACAAGATACAGTCGAGAAATCTGAAAAGTTAGAGGCAGTTAGAGGGTGTAAGTTCATTGTTGAATATTTGAAATTAAAAATTTGTTATAATTGAGAAAAGGTTTACAAAACCGGGAATTTATGACCAAAATTTGAATTACCACCCTCTAATAGATATAAAATAGATATAAAAACCCTTAAAGGAATTGATTAGACGTATAGCGACGGAAACAATGGAATTGATTTGCGACACTCGGTTCCTGTAAATATTGTGTACGTAGACATCGTTAACTCGAACATTAACGCGACTAACAATTGATTAGTGAAGATTCGACGCTAGCTTGTACAGATTTAACCAATCCGGGAATTATTTCTCGGATTGAATATTTATATACGGGGTTTTCAACGAGCTTAAAGCGCTCATCATGGTGCAAGAGTAAACCTAGATACGTGTAAAAGATAAAAGATAAGAATTGTTTCTTATCGATTTAAACGGTTCTTCTTATAACTGTTATATCAAATAGCGCCTACCAATTTTAAAGTTTCCTCGATCACTGATTTCTCCAGAGCTCCTGCCGAGTTAACGAAATATTTCGGATTTTATTTATCTAACCTTTATTAATAATTGTACATTTATTTTTATTTTCTATATTAGACTTACCGAAAATTTCGTCAATGTGGCAACATCATTTTTGTATACGAAGACGACTTTCTTGTCGCAATATCTTTTATTTATTAGTTCTTTCGCGTGATCTCAGAGAAAATGAGTGATCGAAGCAATTGGGTGGCGCAACTCTGTCGAGAGAATTCGTCGAAATTGTGAATTTTTTTTTCACACGGAATTTTAGTTATCGCGACAATATCTAGGCGTAAGTTACACACCGAGACCAAAAATTAAAAGAATATTCGTATAATTAAAGGAATATTCATAAGAGTTTTACGATTTAATTTAACTTTCATTGGCAGCGAGGCGAGATTTTTAGGAATTATTTGTTAGAGAGCTTTTCGTCAAATGTTGAAAACCTGCTTTCAATCTCGTCGCTGGCTCGAGACTTACCGAAGTTCGCTCGCACAGAATTTTTTTTAAAGAGTGTCTATTACATTTTTCAATTATGATTTTAATTTAAAGTAACAAATAGTGTTACTTATAGACTAAAAACTTTTCGAAAACCTACAAAACGTGATAATGACAATTTTCAATCACATCACTGTGATAAAATACTGCTTAACATATCAAATTGAACCTTACTCACTTATTTTGGACATCGTATGCAGGGAATGCAGACGTGTTATAAAGGAATACTGTGTGTACATAAACACAAATTTATATAAATATATATATATATATATATATAT
>UCOK01000152.1:24144-92065 GCA_900474325.1 Synergus umbraculus | reverse complement strand
GTGAAAATGGATACTTCTTTTCTTAAATGGAAATGGCGCGAAATTTAAATAGGGTGATTATTATTATTTGCTTACAGAAGAATTAAACAAATGAAATTGTACAAATATTAATATATTGTGCAATTAGTTAATATTTGTTAAAATTTGTACAATTCCATTTGTATGTTCTTTTGTCCGCAAATAATAATAATCACTCTATTTAAATTTCGCGCCATTTCCATTTAAGAAAAGAAGTATCCATTTTCACTAGACATGGATGGGAAACAACGACCTGAAATTTTACCGGACATCCGTTATGAAGAATGGAATTTATGTTACTTGGAGATTATGGCAAACAGCGATTAGGAAAATTAAAAATTATGAAAATTGAACATTATGAATAATAAATATTATGCGAAATGAATATTATGAATAATAAAAATTAGGGTAAATAGATTTTAGGAAAAATAAAAATTATGTAAAATTGAAATTAGGAAACATAAAAATTATAGCACATTATGATTAAGGGAAATGAGTTTATGTAAATTAAATTTTATGAAAAATAGAATTTGGGGCATATTCATGCGTCCCGTTAAAGCTACCTGCATTATAAAACATTAATTCGAGACAGGTGTTTCTCTTACAATTTGGGTCCAAGCTAGAAGGATCCCTGTTTAATTCATAATCCTTCTTTAATCATTTAGAATTCAGAGCTAATTTCAAGTGCAGTGACCGTGAGTACTTGGATTACGTAACTGTACTCGCGAGTCGCGAATTATACTCTGATAAAGGTTCTCATGTTAGTACGACTTTCCGTCAGAGGCTTGACTTCCACAATGGCGAATTACTTCACTTTCTACTATCTATCTTATTAATCGCGAAAGTATGGTCGCCTTTTATCGCGAATGTCTAAGTCGGAAGTGAATCGCGTCTGGTTGCGCGATTCACTTGCGAAATAGAGTAGACTTGAACGCGGGAAAGACCGGTTGTATCATGCAGATGCGATGCAAGCATATATATGTATATATTCACATTCACATTCACATTCACTTGATATGTTGCAGTATGCACCTCCCATTTATTTCGCGTGTGCTGCTTCACTTTTTACGTTCTCATTACCTCAGGATGCATTGTTGAAAATTTAACTCTATTGATTCAGAAAATATATTAAAGAAATCCAAACTCTATGCTATTTTCTATATCGTGACTCAATCGTGAATTGAGGCATAAATTACATGATATTAAATTATTCGCTTTATATCTTAAGCCTATTATCTGGGAGAATATTATATAAGCTTAGTTGCTCTCTTTTGAACTATGTTTATATATTCTAAAACACCACCTGCTGCAACTTTTCAATTATCTGCTCGGAAATGCTTTTGGAAATGTGTAATAATCAAAGTAATCAATCTTTCAAAGGTGAATTTCCTGAATTTATTTCGACTTGAAATTTTGCAATCATTTTTACTTGATTTCTGTTCAACTGAAAACATTTGCAAATTGCAAGCACAATCAATTATGTAATCCATATTGAAATTGGAAGTTATGCCCCACTTAAAAAAGACGACTCTTGCATTACATAAAATTGCGCGGTCATCTGTTTTGCATTAATTAAGTAAGTTCGACCGATTTTTATAGTACGAAATATAGGATTTTTTTCTCTGGAATTCTGGACAGGTACTCATGAGTCTTATACGTAAAAATGTAATTAACACTTTAAGGAACATCAGTTGGAAGGGCCATAAAAAGGTGCTGGTAAAAATAACCATCCCGGAAGGTCGTTTATTGCTAGAATAAATTTACACAAATTAGCTCCGGCTGATAATATACATAAATGAGAAGCAATATATGAGCAAGGATGCACCTGTCCTTGGCCGTCGTGGTCTACCGGACGGAGACATGAACCCTTCTTCCGTTTTTAGTTCTACAGCTTATGAATACAGCCACTCTGATAAAATGGCCAATCTTTCCTAATTATTTATTAAAGATTGGCCATTTAATTGCATTAGCCATTTTATACCTGGGTAATCACAGAATGAGAAGAGAGCAATATACTCGATTCGCACTCTACATTATCAGAATGTTAATGTTAATGTTAATCTCTAGAAAAATCAGAAAGTGGATCAAACTGTATCTCCATTTTCTTACTCCTCAAGATTTCTGTAATTCTCACAGCAATACTTCTAATGTAGATTTGATTAATGAATATATAAATTTATTATCCGATCTGATTCACGATATACTAATACAAATTATGAAGGCAAATCTAAAGCGGAACAAAATTGCAACTTCTGCATGAATACAACCTTAATCGTTTTTTAGAGTAATCCCAGATAGATTCACGATATCAATCAGATATAAATTTTAGTTTATTGCTTTTCGCGATACTGCAATCAATATAACTTTTCAGTTTTCATATAAAGTAAAAACTTTAGCTCGTTTTATGATTGTAAATATACATTAATCTCAATGTAATTATTGGAGATTTCCTATAATATTAAGTTTATTGAGGTGAATAATTTAAAAAGTTGCAGAATTCTAGATCAACTTAAGGGAATTCGTAGAACAATATTCATGAAGAGCGTTAAGGAAGCACTTACACTCCCGACAGACTTATAATACATCTTGCAACTTATGAAGTTTTAAAAGCAAGTGAAGGTTTTATCTATCCAGCGGCATTTCACCCTAAAGCTTAGTCTTTTATCGGTCAGATCGGCAAGAGTCCTCTTATATACTGAAATCATGAATAGCACTGATTATCTCATGACCTTAAGCAAAGTTGGACATCGATACCTAAGCCCGCGGTCGCAAAACCCGTAGATCTTTATCAAGCTGCGTATGTAGACGTCCAGATACTTTTCCAGATAATCGAGCTTGGAATTTGTTGATATAGGACACATTATCTCGATATCGAAGAAGGATTCGGGGGCGGGATTGGTGGCGATTATTTATTGCTCATTACCATGCTTGTATTTTCTGCGCTCGATGCACTGCTCGATGAATCGGCAGCAAGATCTACGCACCGATAAGATCGATACGATTTATCGAGTTCTACCATGCTAGTCTCATCTTCTCTTTTCAAAAAGAAAATAATCCCTGATACAAGTGTAAGACTGTCGACTGTAATGAGCATTTACATAGTTGAGAATTTTCATTCTAAGAATTGGAAGAAAGATCGGAAAAGAACTTTGGAGTGGGTGGGAAAAAGAGGTCTCGGAAAAAGTGCTTCAAAAGAGGAAAAGGTACTTATCGAATAATAAAAACCTATTTTGATACCAGAATAATATAAATTTTTTAATTTGGTACTAAATTAAAAGTTTTATTTAAAACTACAGATTCCACCAAACGAAGCCTGGATGATGATGCACAATATCATTGTATATGAAAAAGGAATGGTGTAGTGAAAAGGCAGCCTAACAAGCTTCGCTTACTTTATACTTTGTATAGAGTACACCTTTCGCTTCAAGGGTTTCAATTTAGTTTTAATTATATAGTATCTGCCCTTGCCATTTGTGTGCACGTACACTAAACGAGTCGATATAATAGAATAACGTTCGCTTTGAGCGCCAATTGAGGGCAGGGTTTTATTAGGTATCCTTATAATTAGCTGAAAGTCAATTTAATTACTATCACAAATAGAGTTAGATTATCTGAACCTTTTGATTTAAAATGAAATAGATAATAGATCTATTTTTTAAATATGCCTAACAATTGGAACTATCGGAATTTCAATCTTCCAACTGTGAATAACTGAATACTTTTATGAAGAAAGTAGCAGCTAAACATATTTTCAATCTCAACACACCCAACCTGCAGCTTTTCAAACAAAACTCATCCAAGAAGTAACAAGTTCAACCTCGGTAGACAGTTAGATCCAGATAAGCTCAAAAACATCAGATGAGCATAAGACATGTGGGAAATGTCTGCTTGAGTTATAAGAGAACTCAAATAAACGTCCAACTAACATATGAGAGAGATCAGGATGAAGTGTTTAAGCAGTTAAACACCCAAGCCACATTCAATATCTGTAAGAGTGCGAAATTAAATTAGGTAATAGGCGCCATTATTCACTCTACTTGATTCCAACCAGATATCAATTGATTCAGACATCTAGTTATCCAAGCTCACTGACCTCTAACAATTTAACAAACTATCTCGATTCGAGTGTGAAATTAGTTTTGTTCAATATTGCACTTCTTATCTTGTACCCAGTTTCCAATCACATATTTTTAAATTAAATGATCCCAACATGATCATGAATGATAATATCTTAAATTATAATGTTTCTAACAATGATGAAATTATCCTGCAGAAAATGATAACACTAATTGGATACGCACTCTACAGAAAGTTACTATATGTAATTCTAACTTTTAAATTCTCGTTCAGAATATATATTCCTTTTGAGAATTTCCAAACACCAGTTTCTAAATACATGTTTTTTTTTCTTTTTTGACCTTTTTCACTGAAATGCTAAGTAGAAGTAATGGTGCTAATTGAGTCTTATCTATGAGTCCCTCAAACCTACACTTTTCTCTTCATGGTTGAAAACCCACATCTTCCAGTCACTCCTTTCACTCAAATAATCAACCCTCAGGGTTTTATGCTAATTCTCTTAATTTTATATAAACCAAAAAGGAAAATTCCTTCTGGTTCTAAAAGGTCAACAGCAGGTGAGTAGAGTCTCGACTGTTTTTTTACTGTGAAATGGCAACGTCTGTGACACTTTTTGCTTAGTGTGAAAACCGGCCTTGTTCGCTGGTACCAATAGCGTCGCGTGTCTGGTGTTACCGGATTGCCAGGTTCAAGTTTCACTTTCAAAACTGTAAAGAGTAGAAGCGAGTAACGTATAAAGGGGAAAGTCGTCATGAATGAATCTAGAATTCGCCACCAAAGTTTTGAAACATAGTCAATTACTTAAAATTGGAATAATGGAGGCAAAATTATGGTTCTGGAGAACAAAATTGTAGCTGGATTATGAAAGGTTAAAACGACTGATGAATCCAGAATAAATTATGGGAAGCTAAGTCTTGATATAATTGTGATGCACACTCTAAGTTAGAATCACAGTGTAGAGTTTCCTGATCTCCATCATGAGTCACTGACAAGCTTCATGAAGTGCATATTTCTTGCTCATTTACTATCCAGGTACAAACAGTATAATTGCTAAGTAGAACGTTTTTTTCTTTCAAGAGAAAAAGAGAGAGATACGACTAAATTAGTTGATAACTTTCGAGATTAGTTAATATGAATAATTGAAATATTTTGATGCTTTACATTTTTGAAAACTATTAATAATTTTCAATTCTCTTACTGCTCGATCAACCAGTAAGATCGATTACTTAATTCCATTCTCATGATAAAAACAAGATCATTTCCTTATAATAGTACAATAAAAAAGCCTATAAAACAAGAACCAACTCACTTATTCTCATTTTATTGGTATATTCACGAAGTGTGAACAATTGACTCATACAGTAAATCCAGATCAGAATTCTTCGTCCATAGAAATTACTCCTTCGATTCACTCCTCTTTCAAGAGCTTTTTTTATAGCATCATTATACGAATATCTCCTGCGATAAAGGTTTCATAGAAAGGGTCGAGAAATATCCATGAAGTGGTTTAACATACCCTCGTTGGAAGCTTGTTACAGAAATAATATCCGCGAGTGAGAATGATCAAGATCTTGTTAAAGTCTACAAACCGCAGCGGGAAGCGAACCGCTTATATGGTTTTTGTGGAGCAAATTTTAGCAAAAAGTGAGAAAAAAGAATAAAATGAAAGTATAACAATTTAAAATCCTTTAAAATGTTCTCTCAAATATCTTGAAATTTCCACTTCAACGGATTCTTAAATATTTTAAGATATTATAAAATATTTAAAGGTGTAAAATGTGATATTATGTGTTGAATATATATATATATATATAGGTGGCTGCTGCATTCGTCAATACGTCCGCGATCCCAGCCATTTGATCATCTTAGAACAGATCAGCTTGGATCAGTTTGGATCAGTGTATCGCTCGAACGCCTTCGACTTAGTCAGATTCTGAGTTCAGCCATGCATCGCGACTACATTCGAAGCATGCGGATGTGCCGTTCATGGATCCCTCCGTCTCTCCGGAACGAGCCGGCTCAAGCTCGTCCTGTAAATCATATTCAGATTCAGTTGTTGAACTCATAAAGCATTCCGAATAGCGGCAAGTTCGAAGGCATATGTCGTGTGTAGGTACGTGTACCAACATTACCGCGCTTGTCAGCTTCATGCCACGCTAGGATGGGCAAACCCGCAGTTACGAGCGAAGCTAACATTTCCTCCGTGATCGGGAATCGAGAATAGATCAAGAGACCAATCAACATTAATACCTTTGCATCGTGACCACTTCGGCGAGACGAATGATAAAGTATAAGTAGCTGCCTGGGTCTGCGAAACTAATAGAATATCAAAGGCTAGTCTGATACCCAAGGGAACATTGGATGGAGAACTTGATCCTTAGGGATCGATATGATGGTCTTTTGTGAAGATGAAGCTGCAACTTACCCAACTAACCAACATTACCCGAGTTGGTTCCCCCCTTTCTCTTAAGAGAATCTTGATCATCTTGATCATATAGAAGCTTCAATATCAGAATGAATTAATCTATGTTTATTTATTTATTCAGTATTAATAACTAGTAATTAAACTTGATTTAAAAATCCAATTAAATATAATTCCTGAAGTGCAAGAACAACGGAAGTATAAGAAAAGGGAGGAAATTGGAAGTTATTTCCCTAAGCCTAGTGCAAGATCAGCTAATGATATAACGATCCTTAATAGGTGTTTCTTGCCTTTGAGGAATATAATTGTAGAGGCGAATGAAATGGGCTGTAAAGCTTATCAGAAAAAGTCGGACTAGAATTATTAAGAGTAATCACACAAATTTTCTATGGGTACTTTGGAAACAAACTTGAAAAATTCTCCTCCTTTTGCAAATAATCGCCTGAGTACTTTGAACGGTACAAAAGGGCACAGAAACGTTATTGAGAACGGAAGAGGCGATTAAGTGTTTTCATCTTAAGGATGAGTGAGCATCGCCGCTTTTATCAAAGACAACGCCTGCTACGGATAATTGACATTCAGTTTATATTCCAAGGAGTATAAACTTGATTGCATCGAGAGTGAGATGAACCGACTCGCTGACTTGTGCCTTCGTCGTTCTGCTCACTTTTTTTTATAAGTCGCTTTACCGGGTTTATAAACCTTTCAAGTCTTACGTAACTTGATAATTATCGTTTGAATTTCCTGTAATAAAATTCAAAGCCTCGGTTAAATTTGCCTTAAGTACATTTTACGTACGTGCGATCACTTTTTTATACCCAAATTTTATAAACTCTCCTTTAATCCAATAAAATTCTGGATCTGCGTATTTACAAAACAGAAAATGCGTAATGTCTTTCTTAAATTGTTATTCAACAAACGTCTGCCTTTTCTAATGTCATTGCACTACACTCGTCGAAACGAGAGAATAATAATGGGAAAGTTGGTTTTAGAATGCGCCCTCAGTTCACCTCTCGCATGAGAATGTCTTTCCCCCGTTCCGTGAAAAACGACTGTTCTGTAATTCGCTGTAATACCACTATGTATTTATTTTCAAGAAAAAATCAAAATTTAAAAGGTATTATTTTCCTTTTTAGAGGGCAAAAGTTCGGCATCATTTCTAAATCCTCCCATGAATGTTTTAGTACTTCTTTATACCCAAAGGCACTGCTTACCTGAAACAAAAAAGAAAAATAATTATTAATAAAGTTATCCAATATCGCGGCTTCACATTCTATAAAATTGCCAGTCTCTCATCAATTAAGTTTTTTCAATGCAATTTTTTCCTTATATAATTTCACGTGATTTAATCACTTGAATCACTTCAAATGTCACTGCTAAACATAGCAATGACATTTGAAGTGATTAAATCGATTTTTCTACTAAAAATGAAAAAAATTCTTCTCGAAAAACCTTCTTCAGCCTTAAACTTTAGCTATTCAAATTCGCCAATAATGAAGCGATACAATCGGACGATTTCTCTCGAAGAGCATCGATGGAGAACAATAATAATATCAGGAATATACGGAACAGTCTATATATAAAACCGTTTTAACCTATGATATCGAGTGAAGTGCTTACCAGGGTACCTATTCCTTGATATTATCGGCTGAACGGTGTTTCCTCGACGGGAGAGTGATCGTAATATCACGATACGAACCGCCGTGAGATACACAGGTATATATACAGGTACATACAGATTTATAGAGGTATATAAAGACATATAGAGGTATACTCATATACTCGACCGAGTTTGACACATGTATTCGCATTAGCTGCTCTCCAAGGGGTTACGGAGTCACTAGGCCACCCACACCATCGACACAAAAATATTATTACCGCTCTATACGAAATTTAGGACAAAAAGGAAATCGACTTAATCGACAAAAATTTTCCTGGGGCGAAATATCTAATGAAAATACTTCAAATTGCTTGTTAAGCTGAAAATTTTGCCGGTGATAAAGAGAATGAATTGAAAAATTAAAGACCTTCCTTCCCGCATTTAAAGTTTGTTTTAACTCGAAAAAAATTGGACTACTTTAAAAGGCAGAGCTTTAATACGTGAGGGGAATTTTGTCTAACCAATATCGACCTTAACTACTTAATGAGAAAATATTGATGGAATTTTCATAAGGAGGCTATTTTTTCAATTGAATAAATTTACTATAGATGTTTTGTCTGACAAATGAATTGCATAACAATATAATTATATTTCATTTATCTCCGCAATATTTACATTCAACTTAATTTACGACTGAATCGCTCTGATTCTCCCGCAACGTTATAATAAATCACAGGCGGATGAATATGTATTTTGCGAAAAGTGAAAAGAAATTGAGATGTTAATTAGCAGCGAATGTTTCGTTGTGCGTGGATATAGATATGCTTCCTGGGAATGTCGATAATATTGGAAATTGCGAAACCCGTGAGCGGTGTATCAATAGTTGCTGATCTTGCAACGTTTGTAAAATGGAGTGAGTGTATAGTAGCAAAATTACAACATGCTGTAACAGCAATAATTCTATTTGGACGTGCAGGCGAGATTCTGAAACGTCGTGCTCAACTGTGTTCGAAACGCATGCAAGTATCTCCGAGTGATACTCGATTATCGTGAACTTTCCCCGCATTCCTTTAATCATGATCACCTGATTCACAAAACCTTTCAGGAAAAGGAAACCTTTACTTTCTCTGCGATTTTTTTCAAAATTTGTATAAGGTAAGGGAACCAAATATTTGATTTATCTAACAATAAGTTGAAGATTTAAAAATCGAATTCCTCGAGTTCTTCCTGAAGTTAAAGAGACTGCACATGGTGTGAAGGAACGATGATCGATCACAACCGGGTAGAGTACATCTTCTTTTTCTCATCTTCTTCCTTGCAAGTCTCCTTTCTTCATTTTCTCTAGGAATTTGCTTTGTTCAAGGAGAAATGCTGAACCGAATACAAGATTTGTGTAAAAGATTCTCAGGAGTGGCATATGACGTGAACGCATTGCAGTTAGTCGTAAAGTTTCGTTTTAGTGCTTTACAACAGAACTCAAGAGGAAGAAAACCATTCATTTCTTGTGACATGTGCGTCCTTACACGCGATGTCGATGTTGCATTTGAATCTTATGCAGGACCTGTTTTAAACGGTTAATCCCTTTTTTGAAAAAGAAAAAAAAAACATATAAAGCTTCATGTGCAGCAGTACTTACACTTCTGGAACTAATATCTATTTCCTAAAGTAAAATCTCTGCTGAATGACTTGTATCGGACTTTTTTCTCAGATCCTGATGCAATATTGGTATTAATGGTATGGTATTAATTCAATATGGTATTGATCTCTTGATTGATTTAGTATATATTGACTTATTTCTCTTTTAATGACTAGAACACGCCTCTATATATCCGCATGACTCGAATTATCATAAGACATATATTTATCGATAAAATTCCATCATTGAATGCTGCATGCGCATATATGTATATTATACTCGTATTAATAATGTTGGTTGACAAAGGAAGGTTCATGGCAACTTGCTGTGGACTTTGCCATAGAAGTGTATGCATTGTATAACCCGCTTGTCTACTTATCGATCCTTATCTACTTTGCTTTCGAAGCGTCAATCACATTTTATTGTCCCGCTAGGTTAATTAATTTAAGAAAAAGTTCACCTACAATTTCTAGCGAATCTCATATGAAAACAAAAACCAAGTCATCAAAGAGGCCTTTGTTGTATTAATAGAAGATGACAATCTATCAGAGCCTATACATTTTTATGTCGTAATGATAGACCCTGCAATCTACATTGAAAATCTGTAACAATATAATTAAAAAACGATATCTAAGCATGGAGACGAACCAAAAAGGTAAAACTCAAATTTTTCTGAAAGATGAAAACGATTTGACCTTTTAACGTCCCATTCGTTAAGAACGCACTTCCGACTGCTCATTTTCCGCTTGTACAGTACAATATGGGCAGTAAAATTTCAAACGTCAGCTGAATTCGCTATCGTCATCGAATTTCTAATTTCGCAGAGAGATAGGTACTCTCGCTTCATGTGGCTTTATATCGTAAATCAAAGGCAGACACTTTGGCGCTCTAGAGATGAGAATCATTTAAGAATGCCGTATCTGCTATCACTATCTAGCGCTGGAAGCTGGATCTTCGTGGAAGAAAGACGCGACGCTACCAGAGTCGTAAACGATCGCTAGAAAGATGCATTAACGTTTATTGCATTCGGTGATATTTACGTTTCACCTGTGGAAGCGCTCCTGAGACGATATAGGCACAAACGTCTGATGCGAGGCCTAAAAAGGAGTCTCTGCGCCTTTTCAAGGTCAGCCACTTTGTATTATTTGCATTGTGTTTTAGATGTGCTTTTGCACGCACCGACGATGGCATGTACATGCGTACATGTAAATGTAATACGGGAACATTCCATTGGTGAATAAGTACGCTGGACTCTCGATCGCGAGACACCGTGCCTCTGCCTGCCTTTAGTGCAAACTCGAGAGTCGTATTAAGTTCGATCGCGTGGGATAAAAAGGATCTATTCCGCTCATTACATACTAACACGCAAACTCAGCGCCAACCTGGAGTCTGAATTACGGCATAGACTGAGATTGACTTCCAGATTACTCTTCTCTTGTAAATTTTCCTGTTCTTCAGCTACAGGACATTTTGACAGTTTTGTCTACACGGAAAAGAAAAGTGCATTGAATCAAGTCGATGGATTTACTTGGCCGATTTTACTTGAGAGAAGTCATTCTTTACTAAGTACAAGACGCCGATTTTCTTGAATCAAGAAAATAATTTAATCAGTGAAAAATACTTGGATCAAGAACATGTGTATTTCAAGCAAATAATTATTGAATTCATTGAAATTACATTTTCTTAGATCAAGAAAATATGCACTTGTTCCAAGAATATGGTACCAAGTACATATTTTCTTGCACCAAGTACATTATTCTATTGTCCCCATTCGTACCAGTCCTTGAGTTGAACCAAGTACAATTTACTTGATCCAAAATGTATGGAAATGAAGTTATCTTTTCAAAAAGGATATGATAGTACATTATGTATATGAAATATGCTCTTTTTATATAACACATACGTGATTTCATTCATTTTTCATATCCTATGAAGCGGGGCTAAAGTTCTGCTTTTTACTTGATCCTAGGATTAAAAAATGACAACATATTCACATAATTTTTACTCGCAAGGGTGTAAAAAGCGGAATTCAAGTCCTGCTTTCATTATAGGTATGAAAAACGATTGAAATCATGCATGTGTTATAAGAAGAACATTTTGTAAGAACAGTACACTTCTTCTATAGAAAAGTAGAGCAGAAAACTTGAAGATACTTCTTCCGGAAATAGTGGGTGGTCAGAATATCGACGAACCCTTTCTCTCCTGCCAAG
The DNA here is from genome assembly GCA_900474325.1 of Synergus umbraculus. Classification (NCBI taxonomy): domain Eukaryota; kingdom Metazoa; phylum Arthropoda; class Insecta; order Hymenoptera; family Cynipidae; genus Synergus; species Synergus umbraculus. The sequence continues at coordinate 80,102 of UCOK01000152.1, read as the reverse complement.
TTACGCGCCAGAGAACGTACACCTCAACTATAACACTGCCCAGACACCCGACACATAGAAATCTGACTCGGTGTGGAAACCCGTGGGAATTGAAGTAGTTGGAAGATTTCACAGAGAGAGCTTTATGGGAAAAATTGTATCCAACGATGTCCATTTAATGGGATTCCAATATATACAAACTGAAAAGTAAAGGGAGCAAAAGTGTACTTCTGTAACAAACAACTCTGATAAAATTCTCGTCTTAAAGGATTTTTGTGAAAAAAAAGGTTTATGGGGACTGGTATCATCAAGTCAAGATTTAGGTACGGTCACTTCTACGGTTTAGTATGAAGGACACGTAGGTGTTTCTTGGATCCACATTTATAGTCCCACTTTTACAGCAGGAGCGTAAAGTCGAAGGCAATCTGCAGACTAATATTATTGATCGCAACTATTCCTTCAGGAAAGGAGCGACTTGGTTCCTGTTAATAAACTTTGGTATAGTTTAATAGGGCTCTGATCTTAGTAGTAACAGCTGAGGTTGTCAGGTCGGTAGGATTAAAGAGAAAATGATAAACATCTCATAAATTATTTTAAAATCTGTAAACTTTCACGAAATCTTTAAAAATTCCTAAAAATATATTGATTTCCTTCAAAATTCCATGAAATTCCTATCCTGTCTATTGAGAAGTAATTGGATTTTCAAGAAATAGCTAGAAAGAGTGTGAATTTATTTCAAAGCCAGCTCTTTTCTTCACATAGCATTTTTCCCACGTGATCTTAATTCCTCAAACCGTTCTTCAGTTACTCTGGACTGCTCAAGCACCACTTGTTAAAGTGCTAGAATGCCTTTACCGTTCAGGAACTGGCAAGAGAAACATTCGTAGAAGGTTTTAGACTTGATAGAAGACTAGCGGCTTGATACAGTAGCTTTATAAGTGGCTTTTTCGAAATCGAAAATGCAATTCTTCGTCTTCGTCTCTTTATTCACCTTCTTCTAGAACATAATTTATCGCCTTCGTGGCATGGGAATAGGGAATTGAGCCAGTACGCATGGCTTCCTTGTTATTAATCAAGATGCATTGACCGTTAGACTGTTCTGAGTTTTCAGGGTTCGTGTGCTTCGATAAGTTATTGCATTCAATGCAAATCTGTTCTGGCCCAGAAGACGGACTGTTGCACGCGAATCAAGTAAACTTTTCGAGATTCACTTCCGCCTCCAGCAGTCCAGACCTTCGCCGTGACCACTGATCTCGATGGGAATTGGAAATATTCTTGCTTATGATCAAAGCCAGGAAATTCTTCGGGAAATTTTAAAATCTATTGTTTCATATTGAAAGGTTTATTCTTCTCTTTGTTCAAAAAACATAATCTATGTTCCATTGTAAGGGGCGGAGATTCTATTTCGTATTTGAAGATTTTATATCATATATTCCACAGAAGAATCCACAAATCATCTAAGAATATTCTCACCCTATTCAAACTACATTTTAAGAGAAAAATATAATCTCTCTTTGAATAAAAGAGTAGACTTTACTACCTCGCAGCTTCCATAATTTGTAACCCACCCTTATAAGATCGAATTTATAATCTCCTTACCGAAGATTTATAATCTGTGGCTATGTTTTTTATGGCCAAGTTGTAGGGCTGAACTCATAATTTACATGCACTTGAGTCGAAAACCTAGATTAAGACCGTTGATACTTTTCCACCGCAGATGCACGTTTACATTTTATTTCCTTGCACGATTTAAACGTGCAGTATATCCTAACCCAATTACGTGTCCCCAATTAAATCTACATAAAAACTTGTATATCCAACCGACAAACAGAAACTACATGAGATTTTTTTACACTAAAAGCAGCGAATGGAAAATAAACATTCAGGGGAAGCACTGCGATATAAACATATCAGTGGATTATTATTACAATCTTGATTACAGATGCTCCAGGAAGTATAATATGCTATTAAATAACGTATCGAGACGATTACAGACTGAAGCCGGTTTCTATTTATTAAATATGAACATCAATCAGAAATATTGCTTATGGATGGAAATCAGCTATGCCTCTGCTCTTAGGTATGATAATTTATAACATAGTTTTGTTGAGATATCAACATCAACATATAATGATAAACATCCCACATCATCAGTGTTGAATTTTACTACAGAATCAATAAAAAATTAATTGCTTAATCATAAATTAGAAATTTTGCACTCGAAAATTGCATATACTGACATATTTTTTCAATTTCCCGAGATGCATTCTAATTAGGCAACGATTTACTCTAAAATGCATGTGAATTACATCAGCAGTGAATTACTGCCTACTGAAGTATTTCAACGTGCAGATCTTTACTGGCATAATGTGCAATTGTGTAGCGGTACTTTATTACTATTAGAGCTCCATACAGTGATACCGGTGATTTTCTGTATGGGCAGAAGTGAAATCTGTGGAACGACTTGATTCGTGAAACCATATGCCTTAGGGAGGCAGAAAGGATGGACAGATGTAATTTGATTACGGAACAGAAAATCCTCCCGGCAATTAAAGCATCAGTTGCATAAAACTTTTAATGACATTATGCGTATTAGACTCTGTGAAATAATTTAAATAATAACGACGTCAAGAGCATGTGATACCCAGCAAACACACATTTTGTCACAAATTTTATTTTTCTTCTACAAAGTTTTACGCTGATCTTGTTTATTATAATTTGTCAAATCCAAAGCGATCTGGGACTATCCTGGCTTAAGCCACGGGATGCCGTATAGCTTAAGCCTACGTAATGGCGGGTCGTGTCGTTCGATATTCGATTTAATGACGCCCACTCTCATCGCAAGCGGTTTATGACCACGAAGAAGTCCTACTCCATTGATATGGAACTTGAAACGATCGATGGGAACTCGAATGACATCGGGTAAAAAGAGGTGAGCAACTAAAGAGGGAAAAGGATCTCTCAGAATAGAAGGTAGGGGAAACTGCCGGGAAGGATGAGCGAATCGCTCCTTCCCGGCGGGAGAGCAATTAAATGATCGATTTATGGATCCCGCCAATCGTTACACACCGGATGTACATCTGATGGCGAGTCCCGACGCTCTAATGACGTATATATCTACTGGATTGTATAGACTATCCAAGAATATCCGGTTGGTACTTGCTAAAGTGGTTATTCATGTACACCGGCTCCATGAAATCATGGAAAACAGGCAGAGGGTGTCAACAATTAAATGGCTGGAGTTGTATCTTCTTCTACATTACCTTTGCTATCTTTTGAGTCTCTTCATTTAAAACTACAATTTTAAGGGCATCAAATTAGAAACTATTCAGGATTTATGCCTATAAGAGTTTGCGAATAGATAATAGGATTTTCCGAAATGGATTCCATGTTTGAATTGATATGATAGGACGGTGGTAGGATTTGATGACAGGCTCTACTTCCATCTGCCCTTCTAATTAAAATGATCCCTGCAAGGGAGAAAAACAAAAAGATACGGGCGTGTTAGTATAATAGTTGTTAGGCTGCGTCTGGTGCACATACTTGTTTAAACCTATTTATTCACAGGCTGTCGAAGCTGGGGCGTATACAGGCGCAGGAAACCGGATTCGCTTTACGCGCACTCCCAGCTAATGATGAGGCCCTAAGAAAGGTGTCTTTATGACCACGAGCCTCTTCCAAGAGTCTACGATGCTGAAAACTCTACCTTGCAAAAGATAATGGATAATTTCGTCCGAGGATAGACATAGGTCGACTTACGGGTGCAGCTACGCTTTTACATCCAAGGTAATGCCTTGTTGAACGTAGAACACTTGTGTGGCCACCTAATGCATTAAAATTATGCAAATCCGACTTTATATGCTGCACATCATCGCTGATTTACTTACAGCAATTAGATGGCGATACTACTATCACAATAAGTTATTTAAGTAAGATCTTTTTCAACTTTAACTACTCACGCAATTACTCTATTGCAGAAAAATGGAGAAAATAGTATAAAAATCTAGAGCCGAAATTAAATAACGTTTCTTCAGCAACTTTCTCCCAAACTTTTGTAAGCTAGACAATTATTTCACTTAAAATCTAAAAAGAGACGATTAGTGGTTTATAGTGTTTTGGCTCATTTAAGAGGTCCACTTTTATCTTTATTTCTCAGATTATGAACGAGAAAAACAGTAGCGCGTTGCGGTTAAGGATTAACAATTGACTTTTGCGAAAATTTCTTCTTTTTCCGCTCTCCTTCATTTTTTATATGCTTATCCTTTTCGCCCCGTGGTCAAGACTGATCCTCGAGAAAGGCGGAGAAAAGGCTGACGGAAACTAAATCCAGCGACTTTTTTTTATCCTCGTTGCGAGCTATACACCTCACCACGAACCACAATGTTCGAAACACTGCGAAATCGAAATAAAAAGATCTCTTACGTCTGTATGATAGCGTCTCACATTGGAATTAAATTTAATCCTTGTCAAGAATCTAAATTATGTAAATGCTACTTTAAGATCCTAAAGTTGCTTGCCTTTGTCACGTCTTTTCTCTTTTTTGTTCGGAAAGCTAGTCATAATACAAACTAACGTCAAGATTACTTGAAAAATAAGTTGAAAGATTACTGGAATGATACTGGAAAGATTACTGGAAAGATTACTTGAAATTCGATTACAGCAAAGTCGTTCAACAATGACGCGGTAATGCACGACTTCCTGCCAAGATTTATATTTTCATTAGTGACTATGCCTATCATCGCAAGACTGGAGGAGAAAATAGGATACTGCATGCTCACCGGTTGCACGTTTATAGTTAGGAGCGTATATGCAAAGGATATAAAAGGAAGTTTTTGAGATGAAAGGGGGACACGGTGAAGGCAAGGCGTTACTTATTTCAATACGATTTTCTGCGATAAATGATGTAACGGCCTTATGCGGCCTAAGTTGTTCATTCGTTATATGCAGCCGGCTCAGACATATAACCATATGCATGATAAAATTCAGTATCAAAGCGCGTGCGATGAGCTGACATGCTGCAGTTGCAACGCATAACGGGACCAAAATCCTCAAGACTATAAGACTCGATCCTAGATATGTTCGTTTGTATGCTTATATTAACCGCATACTCTCGAATTGCAACGAAAACACGATACGCAAGACCATACGTGTAATTACGGGTCATTCACATTTGTTGTGTAGACGCCAGTGTAAATGGCTCTGTGGTTATTGTAATGGGAATCAGACACTTCATGCACGAGAAAACAAATAGCAATTTTCTCCTCGAAAATATTTCAAAAGAGTTCCCAGTAAATTCCATTTCTTAAAATAAATGTTTTTATAAATGTTGATCTGTTGATTAAAATTATTTTAAAAACGTTGCAAATTGTTGTCGGCGTCGAAAGTAGTTTTAAAAAGACCGCCACGAGGTCTCTCTAAACTTAGTCGATACTCTGAAACTCTAACTCGAGACCATCAGTGAGTGGTGACCTCTCAGTGAGAGAAAACATGATGAAGATATAAATTTGCTTTGAAAATCTTGTGATCTTGGCATATTACAATGGTCACTATACCACACAAGTGAGCGAGGACCATTCATCTCGTATACGAGTACCATTTAAATACATCTCGTATGCTCGTCGCGTGAATCGATTACACATGTGTACACACGTATATAAGTGAAGCGGTGTACTTATTGCTCGTGTCTGTATCACCAAAGGTTGGTAAGTCGAGGGGAAAGAGGAGAAGTGGCGCGACTACTCAAACTTTTTTTCCTTGTTGCATGGCGCTTACTTCTTTATTTTATATCCTAGTTTATCACTTTTTCGATACCGAAGTACACACGAAGTAAAAAGTCTATTAATCTTGATCACGCCACAGACATTTTTACAATTTCTCACTCTGAAATTCAAATTTTCTTTTAACTAAACATGCGAGTGTAATATTGTAATTGTAATAAGTGCGCGCGTAAAATTTTATGCAGCGCATGCGTGGGAAATTGAATTTGAATAGAAGCGTGAGGAGCGTAATTAGGCAATGTTACGGAACAGTAACAAAGTAATCTTACAAGTCAGTGAATGTTTAATTCAGTTTTTGTATGAGTTCAAATTGGAAGTCTTCCGTCTTGAAATGAAAGATGGTAAATTATATAATAACATTTATAAAGAATATGGAGGTATTTAAACGTTTATATTCATTTTAGAAAATTATCATACTGGAGTGCATTATGCTGATTATACAACAATTCCGCGCTTGAGCTGAAATTAATTTTCGCAAATATTTGTCATATTTTATGTAGAGAGATGCATATAGTGTAGATGGCTCGACAACATTCCTAAATGTCTCTTCATATATAAAGTCTTTATTTTTTAATCCTGCAATGTCATCAACTTTTCTATGACCTTCTCCTTGGGAATGAATTCTTTAGTGGAAAGCAATGCTCAACAAGGATATCATCACCCCAGAATAGTATAATTACATGCACCACTTCTCGATGCTCATTCCTCCATTTCCTCATTTCTGGTTTATGAAGTCTTGAATGCGTTAACTGTGTGTGAACCTTGAAAACCTTGACATTTCACTCAACATGCATACTCATATCTATTTTAGAAAGGAGCAAACATTAATGCTACTGTTGCCGATTACAGTCACCTGTTAACCACGCCTGCAATCCTCAATCTCATTTCAATCGATAAAATTATAAATGTAATACTTTTACATAAAATTTTTCTTCATTGCAGTAAAAAATTCCATATCTGGAAGGATCAATCCACGAATGATTGCCGCTTTGCGGCCCATTAAAAAATCGCTCGGCTGCCAATCTAATGGACTATGTGTGAGACAGTTCACCCGGAGGCTAAAACCGTTAGCTTCGGAGGTCAGTCATTTCTTCAGTCTAAGAATTCGGAAATAACACGCGTGCCTTCGCAACTAACGCCAATTACCTTCAAATACCTTCTCTAAGAACAAAACTAGAAAAAGAATCGTGGGAAAATACAGAGAAAACTCTAAATTAAAAAACTCTCTTCAAAAATATTGCAAAAATAATATTGACATTCAAATTCTTCCGAGTCTCTCAATTAAAGGAGGTTGCGAAGATGATGAATTGAAGTATGATGAATTGATCGTTCATAATCTCTATTTCTTCTACAATAAACAGGTCCTAACGAGCTACTTGTTGCAAACAAGGGAACCACCTTGGACATCATACTTCGTGAAGTATGCTGACGTAAATAATGATCAGAGAGGAATGTCTCATTTCAATTGGCCAGTGGGGCAGAGCAACTACCACATTTTGAGGACTGGCTGTTTTCCGTACATCAAGTATCACTGCACCAAGAGGCCTCAGCAAGATCTCAGTCTGGAAGACAAATTTTTCAAGGCGATCAAGATACTGAACCTTGGTATTCGCTTGTGCAAAGTTAATCGTAAAAGAGCCCAGCGTAACTAATACGAACGTTAGTCACGCCGACTCTCGCGACTTAAGTTTAGGCCCCCTTTCTCCTTTGCTTATTATGGTCTCCTATCAACAAAAAAACGGTACTTGTTCCGGGAACATGCATGCACAAAATAAACGATGACTTCATGTCTTAGTTCATGTAACACTTTCCCTCTATGGAACATTTTTTAAGATGAAACGAGTTTTAATTCATTATTTTTGTTTCATCAATTAGGTATCCCAACTCTGATGTATGGATTAGCAGCTACGCAGCTGATTCGCCATGCGGAGGTTGTAAGGACCAGCAAAGGCGAGGTGACAATCTACTTCCTACTACCAGAAGATAAAGGCTCTCAATATTAAATATTAGATGCTAAGTCCTGAATAAAATATGCCTATAATTTAAATAACTAATTTTAATCAATTAAATCACACGCCCCCGCACCGAAAGACATCGACTTTTATAAGCATTCGCATCATGCAATCTGATCTACGTTTGCATATTTTTCTTTGATATTCAGACTGGAATTAAAGGAATTCGATAAGAAGGCTATAACGACAGGCTCTATTGCTTATCGCAGGCAAGGGATTCTAATTAGCAATTCGTGTTCTTCCAGTCAACTCCTATTGCCTCGCGAAACATCAGCAAACACGTAAATTCGTCATTCCACATATCGATGCTGAGACATCTGCAACTCTCGTTTGAGTAATTAACATGCTGTGGATAAATAAGCGGGAAATCAAGAAACGAGTTATTGAACCGGTCAGTTCGTTAAGAAGACCTTAAATTAACATTTTTCACTATTACTTTTTTATTATCAGTCATATAAAGTTTATTTGATTATTTTATAATTTGCTTGGCATGAATTATTAGAGATATAATAAGAAAAAGATAGCAAAAAGTTAAAATGTAATAATTTTGAAAATTTGCTTTCTGTGTCGAAGGAAGATGAACTGATCAGAGGAAAGTATTTTGCTTGGAGGAAAGTATAGGTTCAATGTGAGGTGAAAGCAGACTTTGATTAATACTTTTTGTTGCGAAGAGCAACCGCGGAAGTTAATTTTCACAAATACCTGTTTACAAGTTGCCTCGTTTATCGTCCTCGACAAGAAATTCTAATATTTGTCATCTTACTTTGATCCCCTCAATGATAACATCTCGATTGGAAATAAATTACGGAATGTATTATTAATCGACATGACTGAAATCATGAAATAGAAAACACCTATTTTCACAAGATTTACATCCAATGGCGTGACTCCATGGCATACTTGAAGAAGAAGCTTCGAATTCCTTTCGCAATTTCATGAAGTTTCTTAAAACAAGGAGATAAACTTTCAATTCTAATTGGCGAAGGTTCTTCTTGAGCATATCAAATTAACAAGATAGAGATTGATAGAGAGTTTAATTTAAGTATTCAATGCATTAGTATTCATTAAAACTTCGAATTTCCAAATATGTAATTTAAGTCTGAATTTAAAATGTCGATTTCTTATGTAATGGCAATTGAGTATCTTTTATTTGTAAATTGCGTCTATGTTTTATGAAAAAATGCTTTTAGACTATTTTATCGGTTTTCCTAATGAACTAGTAGAAAATATTTGTCGAAGGGCACTGATGAAGTAATTCTACAGATCAGCGAGCAACTAATGGTACAAAGATAATAAATCAAGGTGTGACAAATAACAAATGACCGCCTTACGCAGAAAGCGTTCCACTGACTACATACTGCATCCTTAGAAAAATTGCAAACCAGGTGTGAATGGACAGTTGAACATGTCTTTGCATCATCTGTCATTGATTTTTTGTTCCTTGCTTTTTAAGTCCCAAATTAATTATGCAAGTTGTAGTTTTTAAAGTTCAAATCAGACATCAATATAACACATTTTTTTCTCTAGACGAATTAATCAGAAATTCGACTTTCTTTCGGCTATTTGCGGCCTAATGACGTTATTACATTTCTGAGGAATGTCAAATTTCACAATAAATCGTTTGCAAAACCAGAAAATGAGACGCAGAAAGTAATACGATATTTAGAAGAAATTAAGAGAAACTAGGTCATTTCATCGGATATATTTGTAAGGCTAGATTGCTAACGATCTCATCCGCATTAAAATAAATATCCTAAAATGATCGAGATGGAATATTTGTTCACATCATTGGCGTGGCTTAAGGCCTGCCTACGTAGAATATTATGGCACTTATGAACCTGCCTATGTGCATGTGAACACTCACCATGCATAATTAAAATAAATTATTATGCATCGGGATTGAACACGTGCAGGCGTAAGATCCCGTAACTTAATCTAATTTAGAACCAATCCAAACATTTTAAATTTCTTTTCCCTACAAGGATTCATTTTCAAAGCTATGTTCCTGGTTTGGGGCCAAAATGAAATTTGTAAGTAACGTAAAAAATTTATTTTTCAGAATATTAAAAAATCCAAAACAAGTATCACAAAAACAGTTTTACATATTGTTTCTCATTTAATAATTATCTTCTTCTAAATAAAGTAGTTTGATATCCACATCACCTGAAATTCTCTCTTTTAATTCATCAATTACACCCGCTTGAATTTGATCAACATCTTCCGGAGGACAGTATTCATCATTACTGGATCTTGCAATAGTGACAATTGTAGGAGGAGCTGGCAAAGCAGCCAAAAAAGAACGAAAAGTCCCAGTAATGAGTCTATCAAGATCCTGTTGACTGGTGACATGATGAGGAAGATCCGTGTCATCAATAGTGCATCCAGCATCATGGACCAAGATCCAATTAATTTCCGAATCTTTATAAAGTGCAATCGTCTCATGATAGATTAATTGCACAGCTTCATACCTGTGCGATTTATTTTTTTCATACCCTTGGAGATTTCTGTTTTCTTGAAGATATGAAAATAGGTCCTCCAATTCCGATAATTGTTCTTCTCGCGCATTTGTTGCTTGTTTCAAAATTTCCGGATCAGTGGAATCAGGTCTCTTAAATTCATAAAGTGGAGCTAGATGTTCGTAGAGATTCGCATTTTCATAAAGAGTTTTGAAAGGATTCTTGGTACTGAAAAAGTCCAAATCCACATCTAGAATATATGGAGTGTCTTTTTCTGGCAGATATTGCCGAAAAACTGATGCGATTGCAGGAAAATCGTCTTTTTTCGTGGGGTCATCGATGAAGGAACCTATAGTTATCACATGAAGGGTCACTTCTTTCGTATTTTCCAGTTCTTCAGGGAAGCAGTAGAGCCCCTCGCTCACGAAATATGGTTCCGAACTGGTTAATCTTATTCGACCTGACTGCTTGTGTCTTCCAATGAGAAATGTTGACATGCCATCTACCATCTGCTTCGCCCACGGTGGCTTTATCCAGACCAGGTTTTTTAAATGTCCGGCATACGCTGCAGGAAGTATCCAGTTTTCAATACTCAGTTCACTGAAAAGTTGGTGCTTGTCCCATACAACTTCAGAATCCATATCTTTCGGAATTAACATGTCTGGATGGGAGTCCAAATGGATGAATGTATTGCCCTCGAAAGGAAGATGTTTCGAACCCACACAACGATAAATGCAAGGTAAAACGTCGTTGTGATCCTCAACCAGGAAGATTGGCGTACTCTTAAAGTATTTTCGATCCATTTTTAAATGCTGCTAAACTACGAGATGAAGTTTGGAGAAGTTTTTGAGGATATTGAACTTTCTGCAGTTAATGTGTTCTGGGAGAAGAAAGCTGAAAAAAAAGGTTTCATCAGTCTTTTCATATTTTAAAAACAATATTTGTTTTGATTTCAAAATTTATTTATTGTGTCTCATATTTAAAAATGTAGAAGTAAAGTCTGCAAATAAACGTCGTCAATATAAAAAAAAAATTTTTTAATGATTATTATTATTATTATTATTATTATTATTAATATTATTTATGATGAAATTTATAATATTTCTTAAATAATTATTTATGCTATTTTAATCTATTAAATTATCGACAATGTAAGGCCATTTTCATTATTTTATGATAGATAAAAGAATTCTTATGAAATTGAAAACTAGCTCCAAAATTTCATTCATAAAAAACAATTCATTCATTCAAATTCACACTTATGCCAACTTACGCATTCATTTACTATAGCTTACGATGCGCTTACGATGCACTTACGAGTTCATTCATAAATACACTACAATTGCACCTATATATATTTATTCCTTGGTATCTCTTAAAATAGATATTTTTAAACTTGAAAATAATGTTATGCTTTTAGTTTAAAGTGCAAATAGAGTGTTTAAATAAGCCTTTAATGTTTTCAAAGTGTTTTTAATGTTTTTATATAGATTATAAGATATTTTTTGACATGTCATAGAAATTGTGATTGTGATTCTACATTCTTAACTCTTATTTATAAAATAATCATCTCACCATCTCTTCATACACTTTAGTCACTTCGAAACACTGTTTCTTCAAAAATTACAACTGTTTTTATTATGAATTGTTTGTAAATTTTGTTTTAAATTAAATAATTGACAGAAGAAATTCTAACCTAAACTCGCAGAAGTGAAATCACATGTTAAATGACGCCGGCCGGTTGGTAAGACTGCTAATCTACTACATATATATACTATATATATTTCGAATAAAAGAGCGCGAAAATTTGAATTTTAAAAACTGTTCTAATAAAAGTAGTGGGTGAAAATATACTAAATATTAAAAATTTGAATAAAAATTTGAAAATTATATTTCAATTGATCCTGTTTTGTTCTATTTATGCAATCTATATTATATTTCAATTAACTGCATATTAAATTTCAATGTTCGAAAATTACGACAGAAGATATCGGCTTGTTCTGCGATTTCTAATACTAACTTTTATAACCATTTTAAGCTTCTACAAAAAGATGTAAGATTATGCAATATATATTGTACAATCAAACAAAAAATAATAAAGTAATAATGTAATATTTGATAATATAAAACATCTCTGTAAATTGAAATAATTTTTGACGTAAATTTTTTTAAATTGAAAAAACTTATTACTATTTATTTGTTTCTTTGGGGAGATTATAATAAAAACACACAAGCTTATTATTTATTTAGTAAAAAATATGTATTCCGAAAGAAATGAATAAAAATTTTGATAAGGTTTTTCAAAAAGAAATTGACGTCTAAAATTACATAAAAATGACACAATACCTCAAGAATACGAAGGAAAACTTTTTAATTTAACATTTTTGCAGAAATATGCAATTGCATTAAAACCTAAGTTTCGCAGGACGATTTCAATCTTGATTTTCAATGCCTTCGTGAGAAATTCGCACGACACTGGCACGAAATTGCACGAGTCTTGTGTTATTGTCTTGCGTCATCTGTGACGTTACTTTGGTTCATTATATTCGCACAATTTGCAGAGCTTAATTCTGTCTTCGACACGGCATACTTCAATGTTGTTAAATTACGTGGGTGTTTTGCACCTGCAGCATCAGAAGATGCGTTGGAATTTCCCTCTGTAAACTTGGAAAGAAGGGAAGGCTGCAAACTCCGGCTCACTCCCACGTAGAGCTTGAGTATTCAGTATCGGAAGAATATCGCCGAAGCCCGTCACAGATGAGTTGCGATAAGTGCGTCGGCTCATTGATTTCATGAGAAAATATTGGCGGGGGTTACGGTGGTCTGCCAATTACAACCTGTCGTAAGAAGTTGTAAAAACAGCCCCCGGAGAGTAAACATGTCTTCTTTTTTTTCATTATGCTAACGAAGTTTTTAAATTTTCCTCAAAAACATTCCATTCCTAATAAAACCATCTTGTTTTTAATTTTCTGACTAATTTTAGTCAGATTAAGTTTTTATCTAGTAGCGAATAAATCTCCTGTTGCGCTTTTTTTAGATTAAAGGAGTGAATTAGAGACGAGTTTTTTATTCCTAGAGCGGCAATGAGAACAGGGTGTTCTCTTCAGGAATCGCGACAGACATGCGATCCTTTATCTGAAACTTGTCTATTTTTCCGCGCTTCACGGTCATTAAAGTCTGTCGAAGTCTTCTGTATTGTAATAGATCCTCGCGAGGAAAGATAACATCTCTAATTCAGCAGTTGCAACCAACTGGACATGCGAGTATATAGAGGCAGTTCAACTCGCGTGTGAAATTAATTGCGCGTGACCCACCCTGTAAGACACTACGTGGAAGTTCTCTTCTGATCTCAAAACATGTTACATTTTTCAAATTATTTATTTATTCAAACTTCCTATTTGTTAAGAAAATAAATACAGTAGCATTAGCTGAAGAATACAATTTTTCCTTAAATCAATATTGAATTAAGATGATGTTTTTTCTGATGATTCATAGACTATTCTTTTTCGATTCCTTTTCGAGGTGTCGGATACGCTAGATTACAAATCTAACTGGCAACACCATAACACGTAAAATAAAACTCATCATGAAGCAGGTGTCGGTTCAAGAAACCTGCTGCTGTCGTTCCAGGTAAATGTCCGGATCGAAATCGAGTCGTTCAGCCAAAGTAACCGTTACATCAGTCTGTATATTATTACGTAAATTCTCGAAAAATCTACAGACGGCAAAAGTGAAAGATAAAATTTGGAGAATCATCCCTAAAATTAAAAGTTATGTCGATAATAAAATGTAGGAAAAGAAAAGCTATAAAAAATTTATAGTGTAATGTTGTTATATAATACATTAAATTACTTTTGAGCAAGAAACGATTGTAATTAATATCTGCAATTAAAATGTACATTTATGGTCTCCGAATAATGAAGCTGAAATTAAGTTCATGGAAAAAAACAATCGCCGACCTTTGAAATCAGGTATTATTTAGTAACTGTGAATCAGCTTTACTGTATGTGAGGCAACTTTTAATTACACTTATTATATTGCGGTGAGTAAATTTTCTGTCCCAGTAATTACATCTCTTACGTGGTGCGTAAGCAAGAGTGGGCATGCAAATTTTATTTAAATCCGGTCACTAATATAAATTACGTTTTTCGAGAATCTACTTCATTTCATAAAGTGTCGCCTTCCAAAAATAATTATTAATGTGATCACGATGACGAGATTTTCGGCTACAGAAAGAATATTGGAAGGAATATTGGAAAGAGTATTGCTTTGGAAGTTTCACACGAAACTTCCAACAATTCGTAATGCAATAATTATTATTATCTATACATATGTAATTTAATATTGCGCTCTACATAAAATTCCGGAAATTAGAGCAATATTTAAAATATATGCAAGGTTGAGTCATTATCTATTTTTACTTCATTTTAGTCGATTCAGAGTCGTGTTACCGATGCTCGACTAATAGAAACCTAACCGAGTACTAAAAAAAAAAATACAATCGTCTCACGTGACCCTAAAGATATTAAATATCGTGCTATGTCTTCGAAGTAAGAGACAAGATATCTACATAGAATGACATGCATAAATATTTAAATGAACTCAAATAATAATTATTATTGCACAATAATTAACTTTCGTTTATTGCAATTTTCTCTGGTACTAATTATTTTAAATGGAACTCGACTAAGCGAGATATAAAGTAATTTATAATACAATGACTCATTATGTTATCATTAGAAGAAAACTGCTTGTTGACATTCTCTTACTTTCAATACATACTTTCACTCTTTCCACTTAAGATTAATTGATGCAATTATCTTTATCTGTTTGCAAATCTAAACTCAAATTATAATTACTTTCTTATTCAATTATTCTAAAACTTACATTATACTCATAAATTCAATTACATATCGATAACTATATAAGTTTATTTCAAACACTATCACCGCTGAAGATTAAAAGAACATGTTATGTCATTTTTATTGGATTTCTTCAAAATTTCATTAATATTACAAAAAAAAGAATTTAAAATTTGTGACCGTAAAGGTAATACCCACCTGTAAAAAATAGTCATTATATTATACGTGCCTTTGGGTGTAAAAACCCGTTTTACGCGGATATGACATTTAAGGAGGGTCCCAGATGGATTTCTACCTAACTTATACCTTACATGAGGCGTGAAAGAAATTCGAAAGAAAAGGTAAGAATCACCTGCGGCGAAAAAGGGACAGGATGTCGATATTCATGATGAATAGAATGACTTTTCGGTGGAAAAGTTAAACCTAGCCGCTGTGTAAATCACGTAACATCGTTTACGACTTTCCTTTTACACTCTACACAATACCTATTCGTTTTGAATCTTCCGATTCTAGTCTTTCATACATAATCTTAAATCCAGATTTAAAGAATTCAGTTTTTTCTTCTTTTAACGTTTTAGAAAAGTATAATATATTATATTATATAAATAACTAGTGCCATGTTATCATAACTTATCCTATATTCCACACCTTAAAACTCGATATCGATCAAATTAAAATTAAAAATCTTATATTATCTTTTTGAACGCACCTGCCTGGCGTTTAGAGAAAAGTTGCGTTTAAACAGAGAGTATCTAGCAGTATGTTTTGCGATAAGGCTAACTTACTAGTGTCCATGTTCCATTTTTCGAGCACTTGCATTACTGATAATGTGAGGTAAATGCAGCTGTGCACCGACATTTGGCGACCTAATTACTTGCAGGAAGGATCAGTGCCCTCTCTACAACTGCAAATCGATTCAGAGCTCATTAGTAAATAGCAACATACACCCTGTTATCTCAGAAATTCGCATTTCTTTGATTCTCTAATTTTTATTTTCATCCTGCATTTCCTGCTGATACAGACAGAGGAAGGATTAATTACGAGCGGATTCACGGGCTGTTGGTTCCCGAAGGAAACGTTTATTCTTTATTTTTGTTTCCTTTTTGTTAAAAAACTATATTTTTACTCGATGCGAATCGCTATTTTGAATATCCAACAGCTTTGCTCTTATGTTATATGATCAATGAAAATAATCAGAAAGGCTTTGAATATGATTCTCTCAAAAAGCAAGAGAGTTCACCTGAAAAAAGAATTCCTTTCTCTAAACACGCAACACAATCACCAGTGGCGCTATTTCCATTATTCATTCATGTTTTACTTTCCTTTTTTTTCTTCAAAATCGTGAATCGCACGCGATTCGTATTTTCATTACGCATTTGGATTTGCTATACGGTACATATATATTATACAATCTACAATACTGTTCCCCCCTTACCGATTACTCCTGATCTTTTTCAGGGACTTAAGTGAATACTCACAAAAACATTCAACATTTCCAGGTTTCTGTAAACGGTCGTTTCCACTCCACTAGTGTCATGTCATCAACCGAGTTCTCGGAGATTGAAGCAGGTTGTGATGCACACATAGCCAGGTGCAATAAAAGGGCCTAAGTCAGCTAACAATTATATAGTGACTATGTTACATACACTCCTTAAGTAAAAAAGAGATAAATGTACATATAGATATATATTGTCTGCAAGATCTGAAATTTCTGCAGCAAGGCGTGGATCGTCATCTTCAGTTACAACTGATAACGAATGATAAGGCCTTCGAGCGAAGGAGTTAGATGTTGTAGGATCTCTGATTGTGAGAATGGGAAGCTGGGTCCAGGATATGTTGTGTATTGCAGGGAGGGGCTACAAACCTTCGTAATTTACTACTTTAAGTTTTATGGTGTGATCAAAGATATAAGTAACGCATTTCTAATCTCGAGATTTCCAAGCTTATCTTTATACCTTCGCGTTACAATATTGCCAGGATAATTACGAAGCTAGGAAGATATTTTTCTCGCACTTTCCAACAACAAAAATATAGCATGAATCACAAGTTTCTCCCTGTAACTCTTCCCTATTCTATACCCCCTGCTTTATAATGCAAAGCGCATAATCCGGTAAAGTCTCAGAATAGAATTAGGAGTTGACGCACGGATTAAAAAGGATTGTAAACTTCCTTCGGATTAGATCAGAGTGAAAGGTGCAACTATTTGATTCGGATACAAATTCCAAGATGATTCAGAGAATGTTGAATTCGTTCGGACTGAATTTCAATCCGAAAACAGAAAACCAAGAAAACCATAACAGAGAAAAACTTGAACAACGGATTTACAGAAGAAATGAAGCAAATATGGCAAGTATAAAAGAGGGATCTTGATACCGTTTCAGGGAAGTGAGTGGCCGGTCACCGCGACTAAAAGGAGTGGATCGAGTCGCGGTGGAGCGGGACCTTTTTTATTTAGCCTGGTGTTCGCAGGATTTCTACGTAATCCGCAGACACCGAGATATCGTCACGTTTTCCGTGTCGACGCGTCCAAGAACCAGAAACTTCCTACAGAGCTACTCGACCGGTAGGTGGTCACTATGGTCAAGTGGTCATGTGCATTTGTGCAGAATGCACTGCCGTGGTACCTTCCTATCAACTTTATACTAGGTATATGCTTCTGCGGAAGAAACATCCTATCCTGGGTGGGTTTTGATTCCGCATTGCATTGCACGATCCACATTGCACGAAGGTGTACTTCAGATGTTGCATTCGGAAGGACTACTTTCACATTTGACCCTAGTCACAACTCGTGCGGAATTACTTGCTGATCTCCGACAAAGAGGTCACAGCCGCTTAGCCTAGAGCAGCAATTGCTATAAATCCAGATTTTCCCTGCATCCCACCAACTCTCACTCGCCAAATCATGCAGAAGTGTCCTAGACACATAATTCAGACCTTGATGCTACCATTTGATGCACAAGTTTCTAAATTATGCGAATATCAATTGGATTGATGTTTCAGATGTCCATTCTGACGAATTTTGTCTGTTTCGATTTATTTGGTTATAATGTTTAGAAGATAGAAACCAAAGTTACGAAAATATGCATCAATGTAAGAATTTTATGGTTTATGTGAAATTTATGGGCTAGGAGTAAATTATACATGACCGTGATTCTTGGGACGAGACGCACTTGTTGGGGTCGCGATCTGTGTCGCCGATTAACAGTCAATCTATGACTAGAGAAAGATTCATCTGCATGTCCTTGCCCTCTCCTTTGCCCTTGTAACTCTCTAGTCTCTACTTTCTAAGCAGTCATACTGCCAAGAGGAATCTGTGTGCATCCCTGCACTTTGTGCACGTGTAACATGTAAATGACCCTTGCTATTTGTTCCGGGGGTTGTAAATATTTGCATGAAGTGGACACTAAACGAAAAAAGTGCCCTTTGCCCTCTTCTACCTAACATCTGGTACTTAATTTCTCCAATGTTTTCCAGAAGAAATAGCAGGAGTCGGTTATTAAAAATTACGAATTTATTCGTCAAATATTCGTCTTTTCATGAAATAATCGTATAATAATTTAAACCCATATGATTTAATGTTAATTGGACTGTGTGACAAATTGAAATGAATGCAATTGCAATTAACAATGTAAAACAACGGATAACACATACCGTAAATAATTACTTCTACACGTTTCTAATTAGACGAAAGCTAATGAAGCTTTCATCGGATCACTAAACTCATAATTTATTCAAGACGCGTATTGAAATTCAATGGAAAGAGGAGTATGAATATGCAAATGCACATATACTCAAGTATAATTATCTGAAAATCTATTTTACGGTTGAGCATGAAAACGCTAATTTTTTACTCACAATACTTTGTTAAGTATTGATTTATTGCTTCTGAATTTATGCCTCAATGACTTTTTACCTCTGGAAATTAGTTTTTGTGTAACTTGACCTGTAGTTTATTGGCACTTAAAAATTTGTAGAGCATAATTATGGACATAATGCGTAGGTAGTTTACTCCTTTCACTTATCATTGCTTCAATGAGTTCTATAACATAATAACATATTTTCTCATCCTCTCATATTGTAAAAAAGGGGTAACAAAAAATTATGAAAAAGAAGGGTAAAAAAGTTATGAAGAGCATAGAAGATGAGAAAAAGAAAAGATAAGATTAATTTGGGTCCAGGAGCGAATTGAGGCTGAGGAGAGGTGAGTTTCAGAGCCTTAGGCGCCGATGTAACGGTGACGGTAGGATCGTCTGTGGCCTACTTTCTGTGTCGATGTATCTTGTCTTGGTTCACTTCAACTTCGATTCACATAACAGTACAATACATTTCGACAGTTTCTGAATCAATATTGCCAAGTTTGCCACTTTTCATGTACCTCCAAAATTTCTACTCAAATCAAATATTTCTTTGAAAAAAAGAGGACCTCCACTTCCAAAAACACCCTTTACATTAATCATTAGCTGTGTGATAATGATTAACACTTTCTCTTCTACATAAATTTCTTATCTACATAATTTATTTAGTATTCCATGTGAAAAAATCATCAATGTCGATTTTAAAATCTGACAAATTGTGAATTAGCGAAAATTATTTATAATACAGTCAATATTGACTGTATTATAAGTGATTTTCGCAAAAAATTCGCAATTTTACAGATTGGCGACGAAAATATCGACGTTTTGTTTCGACCATCCATTCTTCATTGGGAATCGTTGCACAATGGAAAAACAATTAAAACATTACAACTACATTCACATATGCCTACATAGATGTCAATTGTTTTTCCATTATGCAACGCTTTGATCCACTTTGAGATAAAAAATTGACACCCTGGAACTCAGTGTGAATTGCGTTAACAAATGTTTACACTTGGCGATCTTTAAACTTTTTTTGTGAAGCAACTCGAGCAGTTCCTTCTCGAAAGGCTCATTTCGCAGTGACCCG
Organism: Synergus umbraculus; assembly: GCA_900474325.1. Lineage (NCBI taxonomy): Eukaryota > Metazoa > Arthropoda > Insecta > Hymenoptera > Cynipidae > Synergus > Synergus umbraculus. The sequence goes on along the minus strand of UCOK01000152.1, from coordinate 60,072 downwards.
AAAGATATTCCGTTATGCTCACGACATATTCATATTATATGAATATATAAGTTTTCATATATGTGTACAAACACGACATGTATTCATACAGTTATGTCTCATATGCAAGCATGCTGTCATCGTTCTGCCGTAGGCAAATCGTCTCGCTCGGCAAATCTTGTGGTAAAACGACTCAGGTGGACTTTGAAATAGGACGCGGATTGGAAGACTCGGTTTTAAAGGAAGAGACTCTGCAAAATGCAAACACCTTCATGATATTGTGCTTAGCATAAGGGAAATCTAATATTTTTTACTACTATACTATTCTTTCGCAAGCGAGAAAGCAAACTTTGATAGAAATCGAATGCATGGAATGATACATTCCTAAATTCATGTTTTAGCCAATATTTCAAAACAATCGAATTTGAAGGTCAATTTTAATTGACAAAGGATAGAAGGATGCCTTTTACTTTTGTCAATAGTCAATGCGGCCCCCTATGTGTATCAAGGACAAAATCGAGGTGATCCACACTTCGAATGAAAGTCAGTTTTGTACTTCTGAAGAAAACGATACAGTTAAATTTTATATGAAATAAAATTCTCTAATCTATGGAAGTATGGAACTATAAGGATAGTAGGGAACGATAATGAATCATGTGGGTCATTGAAATATTCAAGAGGCTTATTTAATCCAGATAAGAGTCTTTAGATTAATGAATTATTGATGTGTTTATATGTATGATCTATATTCCAATGTTCTGTAACATTCTGAAGTACCATTTGCATAAACCTATTAGAACATAGTCATCATTCCTTGAAACTTAATGTGAATTTCCTCATTTGAATAATAAAAGACTAGGTTTTGAAACCACAACACTCATTGTCACTCTGTATGCTTTCATGCTAGATCGAGTAATCTCAAGATAACAGTGAATTTATTTTTTAATCCAGATTGTATTGTAAAATAGTTTATGAAAACAACGAAATTTCACTAGGTCCGAGTGAGAGATCAGTGAAATTACATTCAACATAGTTTTTTCGAGGCGAAAACCCTAAATTGAAGAAAGGGTGTTCCAAATTGCATAACAAAATTTCTGGTTGGATCTGATTGTGAAGATGGGACCAATTATTATGTTCTGAAATTTTCTTGCTAACTAGAGAACAGCTGGTCGTGTGGGCAGCTGCCACCTGGTACGAAAAGATTAAGGAGGTATACCCAGAAAACAAGAATAATAGGGGCAGGTAGGCAGGTTTTTAGACCTCGTAGGGACAAAAGATGAATGCGGCAGGTCGTAGAGTGTAGAAAGTAAAAACTGAATCTCTGGATCTTGGAAACTGGGCAAAAAAGGTGATCCTGATTCCCTAATTCTATTTTTCGTGTTACTTCAGAAATGCGTCATTTTTCCAGTTACTTTGTTCAGTTAATATTAAAACAATGAAAAGGGAATAAATAAAACTGTAGATGAAAGTTTCTAACAGAAAGAAACCTGAAAATTACATAAGAAATTGAATTAAGTTCCATAAATGTAAAATGGACCGTTATGTCAATACCAATTTCACTGGAGGAAATTCATCTCGAGCAAACGTTTACATATAGGAAGAGAAGATAAAGAGCCAAACATAATATGTAATTTCTGGTAACGTGATGTAGAATCGAGCCTACCACAAACGTTTCACAGTTCTTGCTATTGCTAAAGTCTTAAAGAACACAAAATCTATTTTAAAGAATGCAAAAAATAAATAAAATAGTAGTGGTGGACCGCGAGGATGGACGTGACTTTTAGAATCAAAGTGATTTGCATACGCCTTCAATCTACACGCTTCAGTGAACTTAGAACGGCGCGAGTCTAAGGTTGTCATACCTGTAATGCAAGTTTATCATACATAGATTCTTCCCGTGAACCGGTACATAAAGTTGCTATATTTATTAATAAAATAAGCAAACAGCTGCTGCTTACAATGCAGATAAGGCGCTGTGGCTACTCAATTGTCAAAGTCTGTCAATCTCAAATTCTATAATTATGATACTCAACGTAAGAGTTTAAAATCAAAGGGTAAACAATTTAAATGTCATTCCTTGCAGAAGTCGTGTTTCCAGTTTAAACTAATTTACAATAATATCAATTTAATTCTTTACTCGTAAAATGTACTGAATATAGTAGATAAATTTTTAAGCGCTATAAATACTTGTTTACTACGATTTAATGATTAATAAAAACGTCTCGACTTCGCTGTTTATGTAATTATAATTACAATGATAATTTGAATTACAATTTAAATTTTATTTTAAAAATTAGCTAGGATCTAAATATTGTTGAATTTGAGTGATCAACTCTTCGGTTATTATAAAAATTCGCTTTCATAAATTTAATTCGAAAATATATCGTTATAGTATTACATATAACTCGGTAAAATTGAATGGATATAAAGAATGTGGAAGTGGCTCTGATTAAACAAAAAGTGCATTGTCAGTAAAACATTAAACGTTTCGTTGTTCCTCGTGCAATAACGAGACCTAATTTCGAAATTCCGTGAACGATTTGAGAATAAATGATTTGCAAGAATTCCTCAAATAATGGTTTACAATCTGACAAAAAGTAATATTTCTTTAACGAAAATGAAGTAGCTATGAAAATGTGCAACTTTGCTATATATTTTATTATTTGTAGAGCCGAGGAATTTATCTAGCTATTTTGAATAAAAATGTCTAATTTAACATTATGCAAATTATGAGCTATAAAAAAAGGTAGAAGGACCGGTCCCCCAAGGATTACATTTTTTTCTTGAATAAAATGAAGAAATAATAAGATTTGATTGCCATATTATAGTTAATATTAGAGAAAAATACTCATATTAGAAAGTCTAGATTTTGTATGATTGTCCACGCATTTATTTTGCGGTTTCTAAGTCACGGAGATATGTATATGTAGAATCACGATTTATGATGCCGGGCCTCGTGGCATTGGATGAATGATACAACCACGTAATAGCACCGATCATCCACAATCGGTGTTTCTCTTTTAGTGAACATTGTTGTGAAGTCCTACCATAAAAATAAAATGAAAGAAAAATTTCGAAAAGATTTAGAGATATCAGAATATGAGTAAACCACTTGTTGATTCATTCCCTCCAATTCCCGCCCAAACCCATAAACCTCCTTCAAAAAATCCCCTGTCATAAAAACTATTAAAACTTTGTTAACTCACCATTGTCACGTTCTAAAATTTCCGGTTTGTATTCATTGACATATCCGGGTGAATTTTCAGTATCAGTTCACACAACACTTTACGCTCATTATCTCATTCAACAAATTAAAAGAGCGAACAAAATAAAGAACACAATCTGTAAAAAATATCCACTGTAGCTTCGCACAAAATATTAAACACTTGAGGAAAAATTGTAAAAAAAAGATTTTCCTCGGTATATATCACTTTTCACAAAATGTCTCGATCGCGGCGGATTCATCTAATTATTTATCAATCTGTGACCAATACAGATGTTCGAAAGGAGCTCGGAATGTCAGGAATGGAGAGGAGAAGCCAGGGAAACGACGGATTTTCAACCTGGCGAACACCGACTGGGCTGATGGGCTCACGTTCAGAACCGGCAGGTAGGCCGGTACCCCTCCACTTCGTACGCTCACCGTTCTCTAAACATTTCCCTCGCCACGATTCGCCTTGTCTTGCTTTATTCTGTCTTCTTGATTCACTTCTTGTACGGTGGCGAACTAAGAATCGAACTCAGGGTGGGGTTGTAACAGGTAAACCCACAGAGAAAAGTGCAGTGGGTTTCAACGCGTTGACTTGCTGGGCGATACCTGAAAAGGTCACCTTACACTCCTTTAATGCTTTGAGCGAATGACCTCATGAGCAAAAAGATGCACTTGTCAGTTTCACTTTACAGAGTTTAGAGCTGGAATAACAAGGATTGAAGATAAGGTTCATAATTGCAGATTTGGAAAGGCAAGAATTTCCTTTCCTTTTTAAATCCTATTCAACATTCGAAGCATTTTCTCATTCTTCTGTAAAATGATCTTAGATTATATTTAAATAAAGAGGAGAATCAGTTATAAGAGGCTAGGAGAATCAGTTTCAAGTAACTATCAAGATATAAATAATTTTCCATTACTTTATTACTCCTAATATATTAACAAGATTGTAAAAATGCAGAAAACTGCTTGAATTCCTTCCACGATATAGATAATCTCTCAAAATTACCTAAACCTCGGCTCTAGCCACTGTATCCTCTTCCTCGTCGGAATCTTCTGCCTCTACTGGTTTCTTCTCTTCCATTATATATTTCGTGTGGTCTACTTTAAATAGCTCCTTACTCGGTAGACACTTTAGACGAATTCTAAAAACAAAATAACAAAGTTGAAAAATATTTCTTCTGTTTTTAATTGTTCTTGACAATAGGTAGAAACTTAATATTAAAACATACCTTGTAATAAAGGAACCAGGCCTTTTTGGTCTATGTTTGTCTATATTCTCGATAAGTGTTCTGAAATTTTCTTCCAATTGCTTCGTTTCCATTTCCAACTGAAATATACAAAATTAGACAGACATTAAACATTATTATAAACACTGAAATAAAATAAAATAACACTCGATATTTCAATTATTAGAATATTACTCACCGTTCCAAAAGTAATTTCAGTTGCCGCATAAGTTGGGTAATTAGGATAAGGCGAAACAGAATACTTTATACCGTACAAGTGCTTGTATATCATAGTATTAAAATCAGCTCCCAAAGTGCCTGCAATTAAGATTAGAATTTGGTAATAAAGGACAAATAATAAAGATAACTATAGATATTGAAAATGAATTATAATAAAATCACACTAACCCATTTTTAAAGTTGGAAATTTCCTCTTTAAAATACCTTTGATGGTTACTAACTCAGGGAGAATAGTTGGATGAGCAATTATGGCATAAAAATCGGCGACAGACATTTCTCCGATCTAAAAAAATGTCAATAATGGATCTTATTACGTGAAATTAGAGGAATTTAAAAGATGCAGGCTTCGCAGCACAAAATACTCTCAAAACAGGGGAAATAGAGTGATTTTTTCATGAAGATAGAAGAATAAATTCTTTTGAATAAGATTTATACAAACAATATCAATTGATTTTTCTTATAGAGTGTATTGACACAGTTTGTATGCAATCTTAAGAAAAAGGGGGAAAGACTGTAAAGCTTGACGATGGTAGAATTAAATTTGTTTTAACAAATACCCTGATTAATCTAATTATATCAGGCCCAGCAACTAAAGTTGCACCAGCCTCACGAGCTTCTTCTTGATGTTCTGGAGTCTTTGCAAAGGCCAGGATTGCTCGATTTTCTCCCTTCTGTTCAAACTTGTGGGGAACAGCCACCAAATCGTGGAAGGAACCAACAGGTTTTGTCTTCTTTTCACCCTACAAAATCCAATAAATTATTTCATATCTTATATAATAGCAAAATAGATGTTTGAAAAGTAAATAATCTGTTACCTCCATATTTATTTCGACTAACGCTTTAATAGGTGCGTGTGGAAAATTGTAAACTGTGGGATGAAGAACTTCCCGGTGACTTTCTACAGCTTCTTCAAAAGGATAAATCTTCCAATTATAATATCTTGAGATCCACACATCGTCCGGAGAAACACGGAGAGGATCTAATTCGCGAAATTTCAAAGCATCAGGTAGTTCCATTTGGCTGTACAATGAAAATTAAAAATAGGTCAGTGCGGCATGGATTAATATAATTAATTTTAATTAATTGACAAAGGTCATTTCTTTTTTTTCTAAACATTAACTCACTTAAACTTCCTTTTAACTGGTCCCATGGCATTCTTTCTCTTCGCTTTTAGCTCAATATTTTTCTTTTTTATCTTTTCTTTTCTTTCTCGCGTTCCCTTTCTCAATGCATAATTTCGTGACTGAAGAAATGATCCTCCGTTAATATTGGGCACCGAATTGAGTTTATGGGCCGAAAATAACGAAGTTAAAAATCTCCCTGAAAGCAAAATACAAAAATAATTTTTTAGTGACAAATGAAATGTAGATCTCTTAAAATTGTTATATATTAACAAGTGTAAAATATACAATTATAATTACTTTTTAGTAAATTTAAATTCAAACTAATCTAAATAAACAAACAATGACTATAAACAAAGTAATTTTCACTCAATTATTGTCAAAATGAGATGTTTTAATTTTGAGGTTATAAGAAACTTTCTAGCAAAACAAGGACAAAAAACGTACTGTAACTACAATAGAAATTTTTTAAACAATTTTTTCAATGAAATTTTACATTCTAAATATTTATTTAAACAATATTATTTGATATTGTATTTAAAAAAGATAAAAATAACGATACCTAAAACAGCCATTGCTGCAGCAATGTGCCTTGAAATTTGGAACTAGCACTCTAGCAGTAGAGTTTCTAGTTATATATCACTAGTGGCGCCAATTTCAAATATGGAGCCATTTCTTCAAATTATTTAATACAATTTTTATATTGAGAAGATTTTATTTGGATATTCATATCTCGTCGAGCCATCGAACAATTTTGTGCATTTTAAATAATCTGATGACATAAATGTACATATACCAAATATATGTATACTAAATACCGTGAAATCAGTATCTGAAATTCGGATAAGTCACCTGTCACTTTTTTGTATCTGAAATAAAATTCAAAAAAGCTCTTCTTTTTAGTTAGATTTATAAGCTTACGTTTTACAATGAGATATAAGTAATAAATGTTGTGAACCTGTAACTAGAAAGAAAAACCTTTATAAATTTTATTTTAGATACGAAAGAGTGGCAGGTGACAATATATATATATATATACATTGCACGGTAGTACAAACTACACCAGGTAAACCCCCCAACACCCCTTCCATTGGGCACGTGGCAACCATGACAACAGCTCTCTGTCATCTGTCAAAGTTTAAAGACCATAACCTAAAAACATATTGCAATCAGAAGATCAACCAGCGTACAAATTTTATTTTAAATGACATCATCTAAACAGTAGAAAAAATACTACTAAGTTGTAAAATACAGAAGTAGAGCTACTGTATGTCAGTTTTTGCTGGGCGTGTAAAATTATGAAAATTAGTGTAATAGTGAAGTTAAAAAGAAAGATGGAAGGAGTCGGTGCGCGTGGATTACGCGCACGGTATGAACGAGACCCACTCCCTTTGGAGCAGTTTTGTCGGGATCAGCTTGTGATAGGAAACTACGCTATCTCTTCTCTGGATTCTAGTTCCTCGTAGTTTCCTGTGCAGGCAGTCTATAGAGATTTTAATAGTTCCGATAAAGAGAACCTGTCGTTGAAAATCGATTAAACTCAGGTGCTGTGAAAACCTGGCCAGTTTTGTATCGGCTTTCGCTTGTGTTCTGCTATAGTGCTATACATGTACAGCGAATGGCGGCTGTCAAATGCTGGGAAACTGTCTTGGGTGAAACAGTTTTGGAGTTCCTCGTGATTTTTGCAAAAATCTACTCATCCAGTTGAGAGATTCTCGAAAAAGAGAGGATCTACATTCTATGATTTCCAGTTTATACCTGGTTATAGGAACTACTTTTATGACATCCGGAAAAGAAACCATGGGGTAAGCAAATACGCGAATAGTACTCGCTATTCGCCTCCTTTTAAGGCTGGATACTAGTGTATGTGCATGAAAACCATTCTTATTTTTTGTAACTATAAATAATCGGAAATTCTATCCCAGGGAGACGATCTGCTAGGTATTTCTCCTGCGATCAATTCTGACAAGGTTTAACAAAGTCGAACGTTTATTTTAAGACTCAAGTCGACTGGAGCAGCAATCTGTAAAAGTGCACTTGCTCCACTTGCTTTTTTTTATGCTTTCTACGTGCACTATACATGCAAACTACTCGATTGTAATCATTTTCCTTTCATTTATGCTCCACGCACTTATTTATATTTGAAATGATCCTTGAGAATGTTTATTAGTCATTTTAAAGACTATAGGAAAAAAACCGGCTGTGATTTTTTTGATGCACATGGAGGCACTCGATACGAGGAATAGAGTTAATTATCCATTTATGGAACATCTAGATTGTGTAAGACAACATTCTAATACATGAATGAAACATATACAGGCTTATTCTGTGGATAAACGTCAATTGTGCTTATTTTTTTACCCTCCTTTCTTCATTATTCCACAGCACATAAATTTGTTCATACGCTTTTTCCAATTAGGAGTAATCTTTTTAAATTACAAATGTGGCACAGTGATTCCACGAAAATTCTAAAGTAATATAATATTTGTAATGCTTAATTGGATTATTTTCAGTACTCATTTCCTCATTACTAATTTGAATTAACACAGTGGTTATTTCCTTTGTTTCTTGCAATTTCAATATTTATTTTAAGAGCAAGCACATTTCCAAATTATATTATTTCAAATTCAAACAATATTCAATTTGAAGCGTTTCAGATTTAACAATTATAAATATAAAGATAAGCAAAGAATGGATAATAATCTTAATTGGTAATTAGTAAATTTTTTAGTAGTATCAAATTAATAATCAATTTCAGGGAACAGCCGATTTTCACGTGCAAAGCGCACGTGTTTCATATTGATCCGAAGACAAAAAGATCATGGGTCTCAGCATCCACAGCAGCAGTTTCTGTTTCATTCTTTTATGATTCAACGAGAAGTTTGTATAGAATCATATCTGTGGATGGCACAAAGGTAATTCAACAACAACCTGAAATTTTGTCCCCTTAAGGGCATATGGTAATTATCATATGTGAAAATTCATATTACTCGGCCTTTTTTCACAGTTTTTACTTTCAAACCAAAATTGTGTGAAAATTTCGGGAAATATAAATTTACTCATATGGTAAATAACAAATATCCTTAATTATTAGACATTCGTAAACCTCAATTAAATTCAATTGGTGTTTTTATTGCATTTTTAGGCGGTAATTAACAGCACTGTTACACCCAACATGGCATTTACCAAAACTTCCCAAAAATTTGGCCAGTGGTCAGATGCAAGGGCGAATACTGTTTACGGTTTGGGATTTTCATCGGAAGCTGAATTAGCAAAAGTTAGTATTGGAATAGCTTTCATATTTCAAAGTGTTGTTAATGCTTCTTTTTTGCTCTTAATTTTTAGTGGTTGATTAAAAAATTTTAATTGCAGTTCATTGAAAAGTTCCACGAAGTTAAGGAAGCCACAAAACTAGCTGGCAGTAAACTCCAGTCAAATAGCTCGTCGGTTACACCTGCTACAAGTGCTAACGTTAGTCCAATTACATCTCGATCTGGTATGACTTCCGCAGACCAAGATTTGATTGACCCACCAAATTCCTCGATGATGAATTCCAACATGTCGGCTTCAAATAATCAAAATTCGAACGCCAACATGATTTCCGCTCAGAATAGCGTATCTTCCATCAGCAGTAGTAGTCCACTTCCTGGAGGCGTATGTCAGATCAATACTGAAGAACTCAAAAATGCAATTCACTCGAGATCCCAAAGTATTTCTCAACAGAGCACGGAGAGTCCCCAGCACCATGGAAAATCCCAGCACAGTTCTGCTCAAAGTGGTCAATCGAGTGAAATGCAGCTGAAATATGAAAATGATAGATTGAAACTCGCACTTGCACAGAGTTCTGCTAATGCCAAAAAATGGGAGGTAGGTCATACTATTTATATTTTACAAATTTTAAAGATTGACGAGAGATTTAAACCAGGTCCACGGATTGCAAAATATTTTAAAAGATTTCAAAATTTTCATTTCTGATTGAATTTCTGATTTGAATTTCTGTGAAACTAAAATTAACAATCATAAAATGTTTGCAACAGGTTGAGTTAACTACACTAAAAACAAATAACGCTAGATTAACTAGTGCTCTTCAAGAATCAACAGCTAACGTGGATGAATGGAAGAGGCAGTTACAGCTTTATAAGGAAGAAAATGCACGAGTAAAGGCAAAATATGCGGATCTTGAAGCTGGCAAGATTGCAGAAGGCAACGTTGAGGCTTTAAGGTTACGAGTGGAAGCCTTAGAAAATGAACTCAGAACGCGAAACGACGAGATCAAAGCGCTCTCTATGGCAACTAAAACCAAAGACTACATGGTATGTACAACGCTTTGTAAGCGGCAGTCAAACAAAGCAATTAAATTTTCAGATTGACATAAAATTTCACTTTGCAGGGTTTGCAGAAGGAAAATGCAGAACTTCGTGACATGTTAAATGTAGTCCATGAGCAGTTGGAGCTTGCACTGAGTGCAAATAAAGTTCAGAAACAAAACCTGGATACATTGAATTCGAGATTAGCTGGACACATTCAGGATTTAGTCACGGTACATCGAGAAATTTCAAACACGTTACAAACCTAAAAAGGTTTTGAGTGACATTTTATATTGACCATTAGATTAAATGTGCGAATCGACTAAATTACTTCTACAAAGGGTTGTGTTGTAGATGACCAGGTATGTAATCCTAAAGTCCTCGAAATTAGTTTTCTTGGTCTTTAGTACTTTTTTGTATAATTTTTTAACGAATCGTTTTTTATCGTCGTTTTACTTGTGATGTTTCGTGTTTAATTATTTTATGACAATTTGTATTTTATCAATTGACAATTCGTTGTAAAAATGCAACAGTTACTATTTTTAACACGAGAAGCCAATTTTTGAGACATTTTGAAGCATTAGAGACTTTTGTCTTTGGTGTTTCCAGACTCGAGAGTACGAATTTTAAATGCCCAGTTTTTTTGGCAGCTTTGAGATATTTAATATTATATTGGAAATCTGAGGTCTGATCTTTATTTGAAGTACTAACTGCATCAGTTTAAATTTTGATTCGGGATAGTTGAACATATCATAAACGTTCCATTTGCATAGCAACATCTAGTGTTTTCAGTATATGGGGTATACAATATCTATGCAGGATACAATCTAAAACAAACCGATGCACAATGATAGTACCAATTAGTTATTATTGACAGATTTGTTCATTTATTCATAATTTATGATATTAGATTAAACTTATTACTACTATTAGTAGTAAGTTGCTTCCAAAAACCGTACTAAAGTTTTTTTTTTTTATTCTTTTTCTACTTTATCATTCCCTTAATAGTTGAACTTGGTTCTTGTGCTTCCAATCACTGAGGCACCAGTTTAAGTGTAAGTTTCATGTTTAAGTGTTGAATCCGTGTTCTAACTTCAAAATTCGATATCCTCATTTTACTCAAAAATATTAAACGGAACGAAAAAATATCTGTTTTATATTTTTGTTAAGTTAGGTGAAGAAATCGAATGTTGAGATTAAAACTTGGATCCAACACCCTTAAAGGAAAACTTTAAATTGCTCTATTTTTTTTCAAACACGTTCAGTAGGAACTCTGTACAAATTAGTTCTAATAATTTTATTGATAATTTACATACTTACATAAACACCATTTGCACAGGATTCTTTCCGATATACCCATAAATGTTGCAAAAAATCGAAGAGCGACCAAAAGCACTAGATTCCTGCACAATGCAGAGCACGTAGTCAATAAAAATAATTGACAACAATATTTAACATAAAAAAACCGTAAAGGACACTTACAAATAATGGATAAAAATAACTCGAGAATAACTGTCGCATTTAATGTTAGTAGAACTATTAAGGAACAACATAGATAAAAAAAACTACCTGTTAATTGCACAGAGTTCCTATTGTAATTTTAGCTTGCGATGTCAGAAGTAATTTTATTTATTCTCAAATAGTTCGTGAATTGTTTTAAAAAATTACAAAAAAATCGAAAAGTTTTGTATTGAGGGAAGAAAAGAATTAAAACTTTCTAAGGACAATGTACGAATTAAAGTTAAAAATTCTTTCATTACTTCTGGCATTGCATAAAAGGCTCAGGTGTAATGCTGAAGGAAAGAATGATGATTCGCAAAAAACTAGATACAACGAGATTCAGGACGATATTTTATTTGAAGTCTGCTAAAATCAAGTAGATAAATATTTCAAGTTTTGAATATCTTGAACCGCATGCGAGGTGTTTATCAGTTTCTCTAACCGAGTCCATTGCACATTCAAGTATTTGCGTCTTGTCCGCTGAAGCTGGGAAACTGTTATAAGCAACGTTTGTAGCCAGTGCATCACGATTATTTGTATAAACTGTTAATAAGATAATCTTTCGCACAATGAACGTGGCCAAATTTGATCGACGAATCTATATGATAATGAGTTAAGATACATTGATAATACATTAAACACAATTTTCCAGCTATTCTGTGAAAATACGAAACAATAACAAGAAATCACTAATCGTGTAGTTAACAGAAGGAAACAATTTTTATTGTACTATTTATGCTCTGTGCAGAAAAGTGTTAAAGAGATAAACTTTAGATTTGAGGAATTGGAGGAGAGCCTCGCTTGCCATATATTATAACCTTATTGATAAATCCACTTCGGAAGGCTTCCAGCGAAACTGTTAGTTGTAATTTGGTAATTAAGGAACCGTTCCTTTATCCGTTTTATCTTATGGGCATACATTCTGAAGTTCCATGCTCGTGAAATTCGATCTTTTATTTTATTTTTATGCTAAAAAAAATGAAAATTACTTTGTAGCTTTTTATTTTAATGATAAAAGATTTATTTTTGGAAGAAAAAATATTTAAAAGTATTGGACCCACGTATTATCTTCGAAGTTCAATTTCTTAATTTTATTTAAAGATTGTATTTAATTGAAGATTTAATTATTTGATACAGAATTTAATTTATTTATTGAATTTTGAGGATAGAACTTGAGACTAACATCCTTAAAGGCCTATTTATTTAATTGACTTGTGTTTTGATGAACATTTTTTAATTAATAAATATTTAATAATGGTTTTTAGTAGAGATTTGGATGCCACGATTATGGAATTTAAAAGTAGTGACCCAAAAACTATTTCTCTTTTTTATATGTATTTTAAACTCGATACCGTCTTAGTTTTAGAATTTTATTGTGTTCATATTTACACCTTTTTATACACTACTTTATATACATAACAAATACTCATAGTTGTGGCACCTGTTTGTCCAACACAGTCACACCTTGCGCAATATCACGGTGCTTTCGGAGATCAGCTTTAGCAAAGATTTGTAGCCAGAAAACGCATGCGTTTTTAGAGTCTCATTCTGATAAGAATTAGTTAATAATTACAGAAATATCTCAAAGATCTGATCTTATTGATACAAAGAAATGGAAAGAAGTACATTTTTCTTTCTATAGCCAAAGAGACGAGTTAGACATTTTTTAGGTCTTAGAAATTTAGTAAGTTTAAATGAAACAATAAATTGGACTGAAATTTTCTCAAGTTTTGACTCAGATGTATTAATCTGATAACTGAATGGATAACTTGAAGATTTTTAAGCGAGGTTGCTTGTTTTTTTCATGGCTGGTAGTTAATTAGGGATTAATAATTAATAATGACGAAGGGTGACGCACAATTACCAGAATACGTACTTTGCTCAAGCAGTCGTAGAGGCACGAACGTATTTGCGTATTACTTATTATAGTTTTTATATCTTATTTAGCGTCGTAGTTCTTAAGAATGATTAGGTTGGTAATAAGAGTGCAACGCATGTGAAAATACATTATTCGCAACAGTTCGAATAAGGAATGAACGGTTCCTTAATCTCTATACTGCTTATTGTTGCAGTGAATTAAAAAATTAATTCTGTGTTTCGATTGTTTGAAGAATCGTCTAAGCTTTTGATTTCACAGTACGTGCCAGAAGTATTTGTTGGGTGACTAGTTGGTAAAAGTCGTAGTAATACGAGTACAGTAGTAGATGGAGTGAATGTCAAATTTTGTAAAAGATCACGTAACAGTGTTTTTGAATTGTTGTGAATCTCAGATTTGTAAGAGAAAGAAAAACACGTTGAATTATTATTATACAATAAATTCAACTGCCATTAGTTAGGCCACCATGTATACAATCAAACCGATTGTTTAACATGACGAGACTTGGAGGGTCGATTTTTTTCAAGCATGCATTGGTGTATGGAATGCATTTTAACTAATCAGTGAGAATAGAGAGAAAAATACAGTGGCAGAGACTCTTATCATTAGAACATATTATTAGTATTACAATTGTAAAGTTGCACACTCACGACTTTCTTCCTAGCTGAATGAAATGAGTGTTGTAAAAATATTTGATGAAAAATTCATTTGGTCAGAGGTGGAAACTATTGGGGGTTCGTCATGTGCGATAGAGGCATCGAAAACCTCAACAATAACTGACTATACAGGCAAAATACGAATGCTGACTGCGAATATTTGTACTTGTTTTTAATCACTTGTAAAATAATAGACGTATGCAGATAGTTTGATATTGTACCATTTTTACAGTAAAAGCGTATGTTTAAGATAGAGTTTTCAAGAAAACTTTGAGTAATTCATCAAAAATTCTTCAGAGTTTTACTTGGACTCACTTAAAGGCGTTAGATCTAAATTCTAACTTCAAAATTCAATTTTTTACGAAAATTTTCTTACAGGGTTTTGTCAATATCCGAATTGAAGTGAAAAAGCGAAAAAATATCTAGTTATAATTTCTGTTGGGGTAAAATAAGATTGAATTTTGAGATTAGATCTTAAACTGAACACCTTTAATGGAGAACTTTAGTATAATTATTTATTTATTCTAAATCAGTTTGATGAGTTGTTTGATCCGAAATTCGAATTCAGTTGTCACAGACACCGAGATATATTTATAAATTATTCAAACAACTTTTTGATATTTATGTACTGTTACTGACAACCTTTTATTGTACTCTCAACAAGCATAATAGCGAAAGATCTAATTAATGAGATAGAGGTTTGAATCTGAGGTATCTTTGGTTTTCCAGAATGCAAGTATGTACAGGAAAAGTGGACATTATATGCCTTGTGTAGACGAACACTAGCATTGTTCGCTGCATAATTTTAACAGTATACGTTTCGAATTTGTGAAACTACTTATATAATAGAGAAACCGAAATACCAAAAAATATTTGTTTTTTCATAATAAACCACGTACTTTTACATTATACTGCGAGATGAGTTTTGAGAACATTGGAAAAATACTGATAGCCTTCAAATTGTAGAGAAAGTAAAAAGCACTTTACTCAAAAGATATTTGAATTAGATATTTTTTGAATAAAGTATTTTCTACGTTTTCTAGAATTTGGAAGATATCAGCATTTATCCAACTTAAAGAAATGATAGGTATCAATGATACACTGTGGAATGGACATCTGATATTTTATCCTGAAAGTTATTGCTCGTTATTACAATTACTTGTCCTGATATCATAATCTGTCGCAGACGGCGCACAAAATTTTGTATGGAAATGTACAAATCTGATGTTCAATTGTCTTGCATTCGAAGGTCACTGGTTGCTTTACTTGAATTCCAATTACTGTATTTAATTCAAGATTGATCGGTTTTGTTCAAGATTAGACTCGTTAATTATTATTTCAGAGCTTTGATTGTATTCAAAAGCTACAGCAACTTTTCGCCCTTTGTCGAATGCAAAACGAAATATTGTACTGGTATGATAAAAGGCTGGAAATCGATCGATGTCGTGAGCGAGTTTTATCGACGATAGATTTTACACTTTTGCTGACTTTGGTAATTGTTAATATAATACCATCGTTGTATTGACTCATCGTTCTGATCAATCGCTGGACTTAGCTGCGATGATCAGTTTGAGTGTGGAATGGATTTTTAATAATGTACACTGTACAGTGCGACCATGCCACTGATTTTCTTATTTGAAACGTCATTTAATCCAACGATCGAATTGATCGACGGAAAAACAATTTTACTAGTCAGCATCTAAAAGTACAAGTGCCGATTTGATTCTGATTTTATACTTTTTTTTTAAGTTATCGTTTAATTAAGCTTGTAAGAACTTTATACGGTTTTAAGAATGTTACGACAAAATATATTTGCATGAAAATATTTATTGGTGTTTATTATTTACTGTCTTTCTTGGTTTTTTGTTTGTTTATAAATTTTTAATATTTTAGACTGTGTTTAGAATTTAGTTGAATAGAATTTTTTCTGGTGGCATGGTCTAAAGAGCAGAGAATATGGAAATTGGAATAAATAAAGTTGACTGAAAGTTACTATATACTTGGTAAATACTGATTTGAACTCTACGATTTAATTTTAAGTAAATTTCGCATGTGAATTTGTTATCTGAGAATAATATTAGGATGAAAATCATGGAATATTATTTAGTCGTGCATTTTTCCATTTCGAATGCATAAATAATAATTTCTTGAAATCTGAATCATTATTACAGGTCAGAGATATAAAATATAAATTGAAAATTATGATAGGAGATTAAAATTGAGAGAAAAAAAGCTAAAGAGTTAATTACGTTTTAACAAACATTATTATTTATCATTCTATATATTTTACAAAAGTGAATCACGCTTTATGTACAGTCTTAATAATTATACGTTACGCGTTTATTTAACGGTTTAATAATCTTATAAAATAAACTTAGCATACGGATTGCATTTTTCAACTGTATAATTTCGAACAAACAATTAGTCCAATTACACTGTTTTCCAGTGCAGTTCGTGTTATTCCTAAAAGCACTGATGTGATCATTGAACTTTGACACGCAAAATCTAGGTAATATTAGCATATAGCACGTAACGTTCTCACGCATATATCAAAGAAGTTTTATACACTTACTTATATACAAAACTCAGTGCTTTAACGATAAATATCTTCTCTCATAAATTGTGAAAACGATATAAAAGTCCAGATGCATTTTAGTACAATCTGTAACTCGAACTTTAAAAATAACTTACAGTTTTTTTAATAACATGAATTTAAGTATTTGCAAATATTTGAAGTCGTATAACGGTAATAAGTTGTAAAGAAGAAGTTCCTTTTTTAAGGATAGATAATTAGTGAATACGATATTAAATAAATAAGATAAACTCAGTCAGATTCTCATCAATAACTTTTCAGAAGTTTCAGACATTAGAATTTTACAAATAATGCTTTTTTCAGGTAATAATCCATTGATTTAATGAAATAAAAAATGCTAATACTGTTATTACAATTGTTCCATGATTGGAACTTGTACCACTAGTTGTGGAACCGAATGAGGATTGCTGAGACATCGAAGCCAATTGGACAACTGAAAATAAGAAATGATTGATTAAAAACATTAAATTTTCAAGTGAGTGCTTCAGCCAATTGGCCAATATATATTCCAAGAAAATAACATAATCACGCTTGGATTTAGGGAAAGACATCTGGGGAAATAAGGATTGGGGAGCGCTAATTGGAAAATTCGCCAATTTCCCCAGAAGCTTTCAGATGTTAAATGGAGTTACGAAAAGCAATCTTCTACTACCGGAATTTTTTATCTTTATCGATAAGTTTTTTTTTCTAACTATTTGTTGCAAGTCTAAAAATTGAGTTTTACCTGGAATGACTTTTTCATCTTGAGCATCATTCCTTGTATATTCAACAGCTTTATTGCCATCTGTAATTATATATATATAATTATTATAATATATATTATTATAATTATATGTATTATCTACAATTATTATTTGTCATTATTGCTTTTAAAACAGCGAGCTTTTTTAACATTTAAAGTCAAATGGTCTACATCAGAAAAATCACTGTCATTATTGCACCAAATTATTGGTAACCGTTACAAATAATAGTCTACCTTTTACCGGATATTGGGAAAGCTACTACGGATGTTACAAATTACTTTTTCCACTTTATACCCGGTCATAGAATATTGAAAGCTTACGTGAAAATATTTCCCAAGTAAACTAAAATGTGCATCAGCTTTTGATTATACGCTTTAATAAACTTGAATATTGTTAAAAATGTTACAGATAATAGAGCATTTTTTCTTATTATACCGATAGAAGCATTCTCAACAAAAAGTATGTATTGTATTAGATTTTATTTTTTCTTCTATTTTCTTTTCTGTTCAATGTTCCAAGGATGCGAAGTTGAATCGATATTTCTCAGAATTTTTTTTCTTCGCAAGAGCTTTGCACTGTGTATAAAATTCAAGTACAAAGTGAAAACTTTTCTACTTACGTGATTCTTGTGTAGAAAATATATAAAGTTTTGACGGTTTGCTCCATCCATCACGATTTCTTGACAATACTAAAGCTTCGTAGTAAGTCCCTTCCTGTAGACCCGTCAGGTTGAAAGATCGCGAATGTAAAGGTCCAATAGCGTCGTTTCCGCTCGGGATAAACAATTTAACCCATTCTTCACCCTTCTGACCTCAGGAAATGAGATAAATTTTACTATTTTATTAATGATACTATCTTATTAATGTCAAAATATGCTGAATGTAATATGCCCCTAAATGATGATTGATTAAATAATATTTCCGGTACAAATCGCGAATTATTTTATAATAAATCACTAAAATATTAAATATTAAATGACCCGGAAGTGATTCTCACCTTATACCTGCGAAACCAAAATTGATATTCGATGATTGAACTGTAACTGTCCACTTCCCAGATGAAATTGAAAGTAGTCTTAGAAACTGGATGTGATTCTTTCTTAAAAACAGCCATATTTGCCACTGCTGATAATTCAATAACAGCTTCTGCATATCCTTGAGAATTTGTGGCATTACAGTAATAATGGCCATAATCTTTTGCAACTACCTGCCTTATGATTAAACTGTGAATATTTTCAATAGTGGTTTTCACTATCCTTGGTGATTGAGGTACTTTCTGGTCCTTAAAAAACCACTCAACCTGTAAATAAAAAATTAACGAAACAGATTAATATCGCGATATTGCAAATTAAAAAAGAATTTAAATTAAATTTTAGACATTAAATCTGAATGATTTACCATGAAAGTATGTACTTTTATTTTATGTATGTACAATACAATATTTTAAAAAGTCGCAACTGTATTGGAAAAGATCAATTTACTAGTATTCATGTGATACGTAAAGTGATTTGAATAATGTTCAGAGGGTGTAGATTGAAATTATTGTTTGAAATTCAGAACCAGCTTTGTGTTGGTAATATAATTTATTGAGTTACTCTATACATCACCTTCGCCTCAGGCCAAGCACTGACCCAGCAATCAAGCTGTACACGAATCCCTGGAGATGCATGGATCCAAGTCTTCCTTGCTTCGATTATCGGTTTATCTGTTGGTATTAAATTAATCCAATCAAATTAATGTAATTGCGAATCATGCCTACCTTTTTTTTTATTTAATACAGATATTCGGATTTATTTACTTTTCCAATATATCATTTCAAGAAATATTCCACAAATCTGTCTAGCTTTCGTGTAATCAAGATCAGCTTCTTATTTATCAGATTGTAACCTTTTATTTGAAATCATTTCCACCGGAATTCAGCGAATTTAAATATAAATAATATATATAATATATTGTTCAAAATATTGAACAATTTAAAATATATATTAACATTTTTTTAAAAATATTTACTCTTCTTTGGTGACTAAAATGAATTTTATGCACCTTGCGTGACTCATATAAAGAGGATATAATTGTAAAACACACAACAATTATCTAATTTCAATATGGTCTGTGTGAAAAGACTTATTCTTGTTGGAAGGAATGTTGAGAATTAGCTGATGACTCGTCGCTTCTATTAGTGATAATGAATGAACTAATAAAGCAATACAAGACAACCAATTGGGCCGTCACCGCGCTTCTTCAATTGATTGGCAAGATGATTGCGGTTTAATTTGTTAATTTAATTATAATTGCCTTTCCTGCATGCCAAGATATGATTTTACATGATTGCTTTCGAACTAGACTACTTCATTAATCTTGATCAACTCTCACTTTGAAAAGTAAACTTCTCACCTTTCAATTATAATATAATATAATATATGAAATAGATACTAATCAAACCTGTTTCTCAGAAACTCAATATTTCATGCTGCTATAATTAATATCGATCATTAATAACTAATAATAAGAACTATGTTAATTGGCCATATTATATAGGTTTAATATATATTAATATTATATAAGTTTATATAATTTTTATAATATTACTGATTCTATAAGAAGATTTCGAAGAATTATCAAGAATTTCCAGGTATTCTAGGAGATTTGAAGGGATTTCCTTGAATTTTGGCATATCAAAAGTAATTTTAATTAATCTCTGGTTTTATAGTTTAGAAAATAAAAACTTACATCGTATTTTCAGATCAATAGTTGCAAAAGCTGGATCTCCTACGCCATTGTCAGCTTCGCAAGTGTAACGTCCGGCTTGGCTAATATTATCAGCCTTAAATCGTAGACGATCTCGATGATCCAGCAATGGAATCACTTCACCCTTTTTAATTACACAGAGATTTTTATCGACATTAATTATAATACAGTAATTTAATACTAAATATTTCTATTAACTCAGGCACTTTTTAAAAATAATATAAAATCTATAAATTATCCCACAGGTGAAAGAAGCCACGTGGAAATCAATGTGGCATTCTATCCAGGAGTTTTTCAACTGGGATAGTAAGAATTGTACTATGAATTGGTATATTTCTATAAAAGATTAATATAAAAATTTATAAATAACGTGAATGCCCCATTGAAAGGGTGGATGTGATAAGAAAAAAGTGTCTTGTCATGATAGGTGTCGATTCTTCCGACTAGTGGGAAAATTTCCTGAGAACAGGTGTCATTTATTACCTTCGACTTCCAGGATATGATTGGAGCCGGGACGCCTTTGGCAACACAGGCGATATCTACTATTTCTCCCAAATTGACTTCAAGTTCTCCAGATTCTGGGAGAGGGTGGACGCTGGGTGGATCTGAAATTAATACCCATCAATTTATTCGCTAAAGTTCTCTTAACTTACCAAAGTGATTAAGAGGAATCTTAAGTTACCCAAAGTACCTATTCGGTCTGTGAATATAAAAAAGTTTTCATTTTGGATATACTTGATCTGAAATTACTGCAATTGAGTCCATAATCCTATTATTAGTAAATGAAGATTCTCTTCTAATATTAATCTGTGAATATTAACTTGATATATAATTATATTTTATGTTATCAAGTTTTGTGACTCATGGGGCCGAAAAGTGGATAAATAAGCTATACCAAAGTATATCGTCAACTGCAATAGCTTAGTATTTGTTTTTTATACCAGGTAATTAATTATTGTCAAGAACAGGACTTCCTGTTTCCATCTGAACAAATACCGACTCGAAAACCGTATAAACTAGAACAGGTACTAAGAGTCACCAACAGATTGCACCAAAATTCATTGAAAATATCTTTTGTGCAATGAACAATTAATAATTACAACTTTTTATGGGCTCAATTTTCACTTTGATTAAAAGGCTGATGAAAATAATGAAAAAGCTTTTATAATATCATTCGAAAGCACATAAAATTAAAGTGGATGAAATTCTGATTTAAAGTACTTTCAAAATCAAAGAATTTTATCAGATAAGAGTTTTTTAATAAACCAAATTCAATTTCAATCAATTTTTATTTAACTTAATTATCAAATATTTAGGTCACCTCCTACAGTAAAGTATTAGGAACTTTGATGAATTCCATTAAAAATTGGAAAGGATTTTCTTTCAGATTTTTGATCGAGTTCAACTACTTTATGATATATGTACTTACACATCACTTCGATAGCATGTATTTGAATAACAGCTCCCCAGGGAGCAGGGCGAGAAGCGTTGCACTTGTATTCGCCAGTATCTTTCTGTTGGACGCGATATACCTCCAGGCATCCATTACTCCACAACCTTATTCGTTCAGGTGGCACGACATTTGTGTCATCGCTGTCAACAAGCAATAATCCATCTCGCCACCACCTCACACTCACCGTTCCTTCAAAAGTTTTTGTAAAAAAGAACAAATTTTAATCATGCAATGCCCTTTAAATTTGAATCAGTGAATAATCAACTGAATAATCAATCACAATATCAAATTAAAATTTACCCCTACGAAAAAATATTACAGGAAAATCAGTATAGGCCTATGATTTATTTCTTTAATCGAAAAAAATTAAAGGAAATTCATTAAAGAGAAATCACTACAGAAAAATCATTATAGGCAAATCGTTATAGAAAAAACATTATAGTGAAATCGTTATAGAAAAAAATTGATACAGATTAATATTTGATAATGCAAAGCTTGAGTTCTCCCGCCTTTCCTAGAATTACAGGCAATTTATCAGATATATTCGATTTCGATAATAATAAAATGGACATTACTCGAAGGTAGAATTGTCATTGCATTTCGTGTATCCCAGTCGTTAATTCAATAGTGGATAACAAGTTCCTGACAGAACTGACAGTTTTGACTAATGTTATTGGCCAGCGACGTGCATTCGCATAAATACACGCGTAACGTACGAGTGTAAGCAATATAGTAATCGACATTTGTTTAGCACACAAAGCACTTTATTACCTTTAAGCTCTTATTTACGATTTTCCTACAAAATGCATATCCAAGTTTATTTGATTATTTTCCTTCAAAAAATGGAGATTGCAACTTTTAATGTAAATGAATGGGTATGAGAAACTAATAAATTGATTACTTTATTCAATTTTATTAAT
The DNA here is from genome assembly GCA_900474325.1 of Synergus umbraculus. NCBI lineage: Eukaryota > Metazoa > Arthropoda > Insecta > Hymenoptera > Cynipidae > Synergus > Synergus umbraculus. Next base: position 37,500 of record UCOK01000152.1, on the reverse strand, counting down.
GAAAAATATCTATGTTCGAATTTCATCAAACAATAAAAGTAGCACATAAATATGGATAAAAGTAGAAAGGAACCCGCATCGTATGGGACATGTATTCTATAGAATATTATGTATATGTATATGTGTATACTTCAACCCTTGTTGCTGACATAATCATACAGTCAATCACATATGTACGGTATGTACCTGATCGATCGATCATGCATAATCAAGTTTCAACCCCTGTTCGGTACAACATTCAAAATATCTGAATCTGGCATATATTGCAGTCTTTCGAGTTTACATTCGAGATTTACATGACAATAAGGAATCACCGAAATTAGGAATACGTGAATTTTTAACATAGTAAGTGTCCTTCGTCTTCCAGGTTACTTATTTTATGTTTTGGGGTTTAATTGAAGTCTGTCGTACAACTACAAACTTTCACGATCTCTCTTGAAAGCTTTCAGTGTCCTTCCTTAATCACTTCTTTCAGAACTAGTTAAGCTCCTTTCCGAGACCGTATGTTAAGACTTTTCAAGCAATTATTTTACATATGTGTATGTATGTATGTATATATATATATATATGCAAAAGTAATTTTCCCCTCTGAGCAAAAAGGTTTTAGAATAAAAAACGTTTAAAGTTTTTAGTTTTTAGAGTTCATCCTTTATGTTTAAATGCAATACGTCGCAAGAATTCATTCTTGATATTTAAAACTGCGTAAATATATTATCTGCGGTCATAATTATAATAATTACCATTTAGTTGGTCACCTCCATTGCAAGATGGTAAAACCACTGTATCGTTTTCATATGTTTTCACTGTTGTTGGAAAGCTCCTGTTACACCGACTCAATGTCGTAATCTGTGCACCTGGAAAGATGTTTATTCACTTTTATATAAATTCAATTTTATTAAAAATTAAAGTTTAGTTTAATTTGAGTATATATACAGTTATAGGAGAATGAAATTAAGTTCAATGTCCTCTTAAGGTGAGACTTGTGGTAACCTGAGTAATGTAATAAGGAAAAAAAAACAATTCTGTTTGTGTACTCGTTATTCCACTACGTAAGATGCTCTACTTTAAATTCATTTTTATTTTACTTCGTATTGTTAGATAGAGTTTGTTTGATGGCTTTGTTTTTCATTTCCAATAATAGAAATATGGAAAGTAGGATAAGATATATTATATAACAACAAAGCTTTTAATTAAGGATTGGATGCCCATGATTCAGAGGTCATATTACTAAAAATGCAGAGATTGATTATTTGTGATGACAATATCCGTGAGGATTTGTAACTTCGTCTCAATTACCGAACTTTATTTCGAAAATATACATAAGTAATCATTATTAATGTATAAAAACTAATGATTTTTGCCACGATCTTATTATCAATATATTTAGTATAAAAAATTTGCAGAAATTTTCACTTAAAATTGGTCATAACAAGTTGAGAATCGCAGATTGGAGGAGTGAGTCAATTATTTGCGATTAAGGCAGAACAGTAAATATCCGGTTTAGTAACAAACCCTTCCCTTGATCATTAGTTTGAATGCCGGTTACAATATAGAACAAAAGTTTCACGCTATGTGGTTTGATTTGAACTCATGAGAGGAATAATTATGCAGATGTAAATGTATGTCATTTACGATCTTGCTTTGCTGGAAGTTGATTTGAAATCCTCGAGAAAGCGGAAATTACAAAGTACTCTTCATTAGTAACAGGGATATTGATTGTGCAGTTGCCTTCTGACTTCAAGAGAACGTTTGAACAGCAAATATTTTATTTCAATTCGGAAAATGTCAAAATAAATCGGAATGTAACAATAAATAAAATAAAATAAAAATCAAATATTTAAAATATTACGGAATGAAATCCCCGACACTAGAGAATTACCGAAATTTAATTTGTCGGCTATTTAACAGTGTCAAAATTGAGATTTTCAGCTTTTCTCAACTATCAGGGTCTAGTCAATTTTGAGTAATGCTAAATATGTTTTTTACAGTCGATTCACATTTTCTTTTATTGTAAACTTTATAAAATATTTTTTTTTTAAATGGAAAGGGTTAAATTACCTTGACTTTCAAAATTATGATTAAAAAATATTTATATGAAATCTTACTTATTGTTATTATTAAATATATCCTCCATGAAAGCACCATATTCACTATAAGTAAAATTGAATGAATATTTTCTCGAATCACATTCACTAGACCGCGTTAAGGGAAAAACGAAGAAGAAAGAGGAAATGTGATCCCGCACGATCCCGGTGACTTTTCAGTGGGCACTGATCCTACTCTAAGATGAGGCCCATGTACCAACTGATTCACGCACACGACTACTCTCATCTTGCGTGCGTAATTATGACTAGTCGTTCATTGTGGGACTCAGGGATGCTCATCTTGTTACGATAACTAATCGGAACTAATCTAATTTAAAAGCTGACGTTCTAATTACTTCAATTCCAATATTAAGCTGAATTTAATATTAATAATTGTTTATTAAAATATATAAAGTTAAGGAAATTAAATAAGGAGAAAGTATACTACCTGACTAATTAAAAATAATTTTAAACATGAATAACAAGTTAAAAATAAACTAAAAACGTTAAAAATTGAAGAAAAATTAATTTCTCGAGTAAAATAATGAATTTAGATAATGAATAACTTTGATAGGTATAAAATATTATGATAGATAGTTAATAAGAAATTGATTTGTTTATTTATGATTTCACAGCTTTTTTTACAGTCTTTGTTTTCTTAGCTGCTTTTTTTTTGTATTTCGCATGGGAAAAGTAAATTTGGAGAAAAATTGAGAGCCGCTGTTTTGCTGAGAAGATCTTTCTTCTGCAAGTATAGGGGTACGGGGTGTCCACCCACCGACCGAAGGCATTCTTCTATAATTTGTTCAATTTACGCACCGACACGAATCATATATAGAGCTATTCATCGAGTTATCCATTAAATAGTTAATCCAATCTCTGATTCGTCGAGAGGCACGTATGGCTGAACGTATATAAAAGTTTCTTATTTACCTTTCAAAGGCGCCCGATCATCAACGTCAAACGATGAATATTGCTCCTACCACAAATTTAATTCTATGGCTTCTGATGTGCTCGTAAAAAGTTACAGTTTTTTGTCGAATTTACATCGTCAAGCAGATGCCAGTGAAATTATGAATACCAAATGAGTTCATTATAAAAAGGTATTCAATGAGAAAATTCATCAACTCAAGACTTCATTACCATATTTCGACTATTATTTATTTATTTTTTTTTTTCAAGAAGTAATATGAGACTGAATCCTATAAAAGTTCTAAAAATCTGTTGGTATTCTTCAAAATTTTTTAGTAGAATCTATAATAAAGATTGTACATAATAGATGATATTTTCTGGAACATTCTATTTTGTCATCTTTTGTGATCATGTCATGATTATATGACAAATTGGAAATCTGAAGACATATTGTAGTTTAATAAAGAAGGAAGAACATGATTTCATTGTGGTGGAAGAGATCTATTGATTCTGTTCCCTTTACGTCAAATTTTGATAATGTTATCCCTGTACAATTGATGTCCAGTGCTGAGACGCATACAAGACTTGGGAGAGTACAATGGATGTACTACCACTAGCTACTTGAAGAGGCTATTGTTGGTGCATTGTTCCCATATTACGCTATCATTGTCAAGCTTGGGACCACCTTTCAGCCGCGACTACTTGTTCAGCTAGTATTGTAGCAAATATTAAATTTAATATAATATAATTAATAACGCTTCTCAAATTGAATTCATTTATGCTCTAAATATCTAAATTATCACAAATTCTATTTATCAGAATTCTATTTCTCTTAAAGTATATAGCTCAAGAAAAAGGTACATCCATTTTTCAAGAAGCTGATAAAAATTTCAGGTGGGACTAGGAAATGCTTGACTTCTTTTTCTGACACCGAATTCAATTTAAAAAAGGGCAAAATAAAATCTGTATTATTCATTTTTTTAAATGATTTAAATATTTCAAATATTCATATATTTTATTGTTACTCTGGTAATTGAAAGGAATGAAGGTATTGAAAAATCTTTTTCCAGTTTATTTTAATGGATTCTGTCTAACAAGAAAAGGAGAAAAAGTACGAAACCCTTGTGAAAATTTTATTACCTACCTGAGAAATAGATCTGTACCTTCAACTATAAGGAATGACTTCCAATGTCTGCACATAATTTCGGACAAAAAATCTCATTCGGAGAACAACATGAAAATGTTGAGGATTTTAATAATTATATTCTCATGTAAAAGTCGACATTGTGAATTAAAATATTTTATTTTGTCGGAATTTTTATGCAAGGTAGTCATTTTTTTTTGTGAAATTTAATTAAAAATAATTGAGCAATTAAAATACCTCTAGCTGGCTCTAGGATCTTTTATTTCTCTAGTGTAATTAGAGATTAAAAGCTTTATTTTTGAAAGAGTTGTCAGTTTGATAACTGGGATTTAATAGAAATTCCTATGAATATTTATCATACATATTCCAGCGCTGCGTCTAAATATCCGGGCGACCAATGAAATCCAGGAACTGGGTACCCATCCGGTGGTTAGATCATGCGGAAAAGCTTATGCTTCACCCTTCATTTCAAAAGTCCCAACTGTGACAAATTTATAGGGGACACGAAACTGCTGAAATTATTTCTGGTGAAAAACTGGATTTAACTTTTCCTTATTTATTATTATTATTTCTATTCACGATTATTACTTTCTACACTAATTGAATAAGATTATTTTTATAAACAAATCTAAATATAATTCTGCTTGATGGTAATTTTCCATAACGTAGTGAAAAGTTATCTTTCAGTTTGAATTTAATAACTCATAGAAAATCGTAAAACTTTAAAGTAGATGGAACTTCCTGTTGTGTATAGCAATCAACAGAAGATAAATTTCTGTAACTTTAAATCTTTATTGTATTCGTGCCACTGAGAGATTAGTTTGAAATTGAATGGTCTGAAGTTTTGATTATTATATAATAACTTTCATGCTCTCGAAGACCAGCTTGTTTTTATGATAGACTGGTTTATTCCGCAGCAATTTGAAAACCGATCCTCTGTATCCGGAAACCCTAGAATTTCCAGCCGAATAAGAATGACCCAGATTGACTCACGAACAGATTACCGGGTGTCAGATTAATTTTGGTTCGCTCATTGGGACCCACATCAAGCCTATAATTTATAATTATATGAAATATTCAGTAATTATCTTATAATAATTTAATTTCATTCTATGCACACCATATTCAATGTACTCTATTTTTAGAGATTGAAAATTAATTATTCAGGGGGAATTAATTTTATTTATATAATATTGTTCGCGGTTTAGAGAGATGATAACTCACTCATATGAATATGTTGAATTGAATTAATATTAATTTAATTAATTCGCTCTTTGCTCCTTATAACTCTTTATACTTTATTCTTCTTGGTTCCCGGTTTGAATAATCCTAGCATGCAGATTTTTCAAACAGAGCTTTAGAAGTTACTTAAGCAGGCACTTTGCTACTTTATTACGTGCAGCTTATCTCGAAAGGATTATTATCGTCAGTACATTTACCGCGCAACCCACAAAATGAGCGTTCAATGAAACTTTGCCACGCCAGTAACAGTGTATATATAATATTATTACAAGATTGATCATGCGTGAATGAAAGCTTTCATATGATTTTAGATCCCTCTTCGTGTAATAGGATCTTCTTACAAACCTTATTTATTCAGCGGGATGGACTTGATGTTTTAACTATAATAAACATTGTGATTGGACCACAAAATTCTTCTTCCCTTTACATTCTAAGAAACGTTCCATGATTTGAATATTGAAAGTCTACTTTCGATAAAACCCTTTTTTATCATGTAATGAAGTTTGATCAAAGAGAATTTATTCTAGAAGAGTCTTTTAGATTGTGTCCGAGATTTTGTCTTTGATTTGAACATCAAAGAATTAAAACGTTGTTCTTCCCCATCGAGCGACTCTCCCATTAAATATTCTCGTTGCTTCTCGCTTCATCGGCTTTAAGGACTCGTCTTTTCTTGGTGCTGCTGGAAATTGCAAAAGGGAAGAAGCTGTAATCCTATGACGAATCACCAGCGTTCATAAATTCATTTTTTTCACCATTCAACCACCCACGTTGAGCAGCCATCAAAAGGCAATTGCCATGAACCGCTTTAACCACCCCTACCGCAATTTATATATCCACACCTTCGTACCTACGTGTGAAAATGCGCATGTGTGCACGTAGTTCGAAAAGGATTACTCTGATATGAGGTATTGAAAAGTCAAGATGAAAGTACTTGTCCTTGATACCAGACATCGAATTACCTGTCTTTCCACAGAATGTGCGGCTCAATAAGTCCTATATAGATGCGAATGCAATATATAAGCTATCCTGATTAGAAAAAAGTTACTTATATTTCCTCTTTCATAGAACCAATCACGACTAAAGGTGACATACTGTGTCAGTATATATGTATATATACATATATTCACAGAAAATAAATTTTATATATTACATATATTTTCTATACGGTTATAATAATTTTATTAAAAAACATGTTTATTCTAAGGAAGAATTATCGTCTTCAAATCCACATTGCAATTTATTATTTTAATCAAAATAATCTGCGTAATATTTAAAAAATGTTAAGATCACTCCTGCGATTAAACATTTATGTATTTCGAAAATGATAATATCAGTTTTTATTTTAAATGAAGACTTGTTGCATACGTCCACAAAACTGAAGTCCCAATTTCTTAGAGTGCATTAGTGCACTTAAGGATGAAGGAAGTAAAGCTGACTCGCTAACCAATTCACTTCGAAGATTTGTTGGTATATATATTCAAGTGTACAGCTACTCTAGTAAATATGATTTTACTGACCTAGTTAAATGACCTTTCTTTAATTTTTGTAAAATGATGCTGAATGAAATATAGTTAAATGCTTTCATGATTACAGAGAAGTTTTTTTTAATATATTTAGTCAGTTTGGTCTTGGCTGTGATTGAAATATCTGGAATTAGTTACACTAACATTACTAATGCTTTTTTTTAAATGTAATGCAATAACGAACTTTACACTTGTAGAAAATGGGTGAATTAAAAACTATTCCAACCCTTGACGCTCGAAAACTCTCTGAACTATGCGTCTGACATAAAACAAAGGGTTGCATGTGAATTTGTTTTCTCTGTACATATGTAGGCGTGTTTGTAATTTCAAGTAGAGAATAATATATGTAGGTGGTAATGTGGTCGTTTCGGCCAGAGTTTGCAATTCGCCGTTTGGACAAGGTCCTTCCCAACATCCTTTTGAATTCAAAGGGACCTTTATGGTTGGTTAAAGGCGATAGCCGTAGACACTGCTGTCTAACGAACGCCCCTTGTAATCGCACTTGTCCGGATGTTAGCTAAAAAGTCATGTTTTTAATTGGTTTTAATTTACTGAAGTAGCTGCGACCTCAGAGGGGACTCTAAATCGGTTAAAGACGCATTAACAGCGAACACAAAAAAAGAGGTCTAAAGAAGTCTTGCTTTTCTCAAGATAGGAAATTGAATTAACACCACGCCTCGCGAAATAAGATCTGTCTAGAACTTATATGCATTCTAAGAATAGAGTAATTCCTTTTAGAAACTTAATAAGACGATTTTAAGTTGGTTAATTACAATTGTATAAAAGCATTTAGTGCCTTAGAAATTCTTCCATGTTATTACTTTTGATTAAAGTGGCGAAAAAAGAGGTTTACGTTTACAGTCTACTTCAGTATTTTTTTAGGTGTAAGGGTTGTACTCGTTTTTTTCTTTTTTTTGTTGCTAGAGTAAATAAAACGCCAGAGTGAAGTTTGAAGGAAATTGCAAATTGAAAGAGCTACCTAAGGTAGAAAATAAAAAATTCTTTGGATAGGTGAAATAAATAAATGTGTAGTTTTTTATCTTACACCACAAAATTTATAGAAAGGTTCATATTGCAAAAAATAATATAAAAATAAAATGTATATTCATAAAACTGAAATGTTCTAGGTTTACCGTAAAAGCTCTCGTTATAGTCAGAGCTGTGCAATTTAACGAGGCTTAGCAGGCTTAATCACGATGCCCTACATCGTTAATTTCTGCGGTGCTAGTTTAAATTTTCTCAAACTTATGGATAATTTTCTGGAAATACTTAATTGGTATTTCATCAGTTTTAGTACTTTCTGTTAAATGTTTCATTTTCTAGGCATAGTTTTAATTTATGCAGACATAATTATTATTCATTATCATTTCTTGTTTTTATAGTGACATATATCATATGGTATATAGTCATCTATCTTTTCCCCTATTCTTGAATACATTTTCCTTTGAATATTCTCCACATATGTTACCATCGTTCTTGAATGCCTCTCAGACTTTATGAAGACTGCGAGAAGTGAAGAAGAAAAATATCTTCAATGAGTTTTTGATACTTTACGTTCAACAAAAAGTTTTAAATGCCCCTAACAAGTTTATATTATTGATCATTTTCCCTTACATGTTAATAATGTTATGTCCCTTGACGCTAAAAGATTGCTTGAGGCATGAGTGCAAAATTGAATATGCAAAAACATGTAAAACACATTCGTAATTCATATTACGTACACGTAAGTATTGATTGAAGAAATCAGGAAATGCATTTGTGGCTTTGTGAAACCTATTCTGTTTTATGCACTACTTATTTGGAATAAAAATGAAGGTTCGAACCCTAATAACCGTAAGTTACTTTCTTCAAGATATTTCGAATTCGTCCCTATCCATTTCGGCACGGAAATTGATAAAGGTGGATATTCTGAGCAATTTCTATTTTACGATATAGGAAAGAAAAAGTGAAGAAGAAACTTTATATTAAAAAAACTATAATAAAGAAATACTATATTCGTCCTTCTTTGCAACGGGAATTTTATACTTTTATATTAAAAGCTATTTGATCTGTACTTTTCTTTGAAAAGCATAAAATTTCCAACTTACAAGTTCAAAGATTAAAAAATAAAAATTCAGTTCATAAAGGAACTTTTGTAATCAAATTTAAACATTATTCAACGCTTATATTTTATTTTACTTGACACCTACTCTAGAAATGTTGCAGAATAGATGGGTATCGTGATAACGAGATTTTTTTTATTTCCATCGGGGGGATGTCTCGCGGGAGCAACGACTATCAATTTTGAATTGGTTCTTCGTTCTGAATTATACTCCGTTGAGAAATTGAACTTTGTACATTTTTCCGGTATCGCATGACACATAAATTTCCGTGAAAAAGTATAAAATTCCCCTTTGATATTGCATCGCAATATATACATTAAAAACATGAGCAACGGACATTTCGAGCGAATAATGCATTGCATTGTATAGCAGCACAACTGTCACATAAATTATCCACAAATAGGTGTGCCGTCGAGTATACAGATAGTACTGTTGAAAGTCGCAAAATTGTCACGTTTCATACCTACTGAATGTATATTAAAGCCACGGTCACGCAAATTGTAATATAGCTTCACCTTTTTCCGGGCTTAATTATTGTTGAAATATTTAGTTCAAGTGAGGTGTCATCACATGAAAGATGTCTTTCTCTTGTACGCTAACATTTTACCATTTAAAAATTTGTTTAATTCGTCGCTTAGTTATGTCATGGCTGAGGGTTGGGACGATGCACACAAATTGTATAAGACATATATATATATATATAACATAAATGTGAGTCATTTTGAAGATTAAAGAGCGTCATACTTTTATTTTGTAAATTGTGCGCAATAAGTTGGACCTCTGTCTTAAATGTTTTCCTTCTTTTTTTTCTTTTTTTTTTTGAGAATAACCGAATACTCAGCTCGTGTCTCAGACCTCTTTTTCGGCGTAAAGCAACCCATCTGCGTCACTTGTCAGTTTTTTAAGCGTAGCGGCTAATTAGAGTAAGAAAGATATGCGTCAGCATATATGTTCTTTTTCTCACTATATACTTGGGGCGCATCTCATCAAGCATAGAAATAGGGATTAAAATGATACTCGAGTCGTATAGCGTAAGCTAACAAACGAAATTTTTGCCTTCAAAGACCTTATTGTCAATGGAATAATATATCTCATACTATTTCGTATTTTATTACGCTTGCCTTTGAACCATCGACCCAGAATTCATTCAAAAATATCTTTTCAGGTACTATTTTTTAGTTTAATATCTGATGGATTACTTTGATTTCGTTATCCAAAGTTGTACTAACTCTGTTAATTCAAATCTAGTTAACTAAGTAGGAATTAATTATCACAGTATGCAAATCTCAGTGAATGCTTAGTTCTATAATATGTGTACGAAAGTTTGAGTTAATTCCGAATCAATTATAACAGACTACCTCCATCCCGAAGTTCCGTCCAATTTAGTTGATTTCGATTTCTCTAATCACTGTCAATTAAACAAAGCTTTTGTATTATGTAAATTAAAGTTATCTTGTTTCATTTTTGGTGAAGAATGTGGTTTTTTTCTATCATGAATATTTCGTAGTATGATGTACTTATAATTAATAGATAAAATGCAATCCAATTAATTTTTGTGTAGTCCAGTGTTCCAGTTTTGGCATGAAATCATTTCCATTTACACAAGCTGTGAAAACAAGCCTAGATAAATATATGATGATAGAAATGCAATGTAGAGGACTTTAGAGAGACGCTTGCCAGGTCAAGTAGAAGTAGTGTAGAATACATGTGAAACTAATTATCTCTACAAGCTTTCTCAGCTCTTCTCATAGAATTGATGATGTTTACTCTAATCTAAATGAGACATCTGCATTTCGTTAAATTATCTATAATATTTCGCATATCGTATCTTGAAAACATGTACAACTTTTCTGAACAACATTAAAAATATATTTTTAAGATATCAGAATGCTGTATAAATAATGGGAAAGAATTTACTAAGGTTGAATGCAATTGAAATGTTTAAAGTATATACGTATATATTACAAATAATCCACTATGGAAAAGAATTGTTCAAGCATTGTTGTAATGTTCAGAATTCTATTTTAGTAAATTTCAAGCCCGGAATTCCGGGTTTTAAAAGATGAATATTTTCTTCCCAGCGTTGAAAGCTCGATATAATTCTCACGACACGAGACAGCGAAATCCAGCGAGGAAGATGAGATTTTTATGGGCGAAAACTTGACCTAAAATATCCTCCTTAGTTTTGTTATTCTTTTGTCTGAAAAATATAATTAGTGAGTTACTAATAAATAGAGAAATATGTTTCATTCGTGTAAGAAGAGAAATAAGAGTAAATTTCTAATTTATGCAATTTTTATGTACTTTAGTCTGAGTTATAGGGGTATTGGATTTTATTCAGACATTGATAATATGTAACCACAAATATTCAGCGATAATAAGCCAGCAGAGAATAAATTGACCTTAAATTGGCCTTGGCACGTAGCCAGATAAAACATTTTGTCGCTTCACACCAATTTACAGACTCCTTGGGGTGAACTTCAAGCAAACCATTTCGACTTTTTTTGCATAAGTGACTGAAAATAAGAGTTTATTAAAATTTTCGAGTGCCACTTATTTCTAGACTAACTTCGGGGATTTGGTCTACTGAACAAAAGTCAACTCTTTCATTTTATAAACTCTTTTATTCAAACTGTTGTCAGCTTAAGGAATAAATAACTGGGTCCTCCGATTTTGGACACCCTCCTTGAAAATAGACTTATATGTACCCTGTCTTTCGTTGCGTCGTCGACAAATTGAATTGTTCGAAAACCGTTCCAGACAGACTGCGACTGACAGGAAGGAATTTGAAAGGCCAAATTGATCGATCGACATCACTAAACTATCGGAAAATTCTTGCAAAGGAATGGGAACACAAATCTCACCTTCAGGAATTTCTCCTATATGAACAAATGTGATTATATCTAAATATATGCTCTAGTGATTTAGACAAACGGCGTGTGATTGCGAGGAGCATGAGATTTACATACGTCGAATTTTAAATAACTCGATTGAATCAACTTCATTGAATCAAGTCTTGATTATTAGTTTTAAAACTGGACCTTATAATTTAATGTACACATATTACAATTCATAAGATATATTCAACATGAATTTTTTTAATATAACTTTAATAACATTGAAACTTTCGTAGAATTATAATAGATTAAAGAAGATAGGTCCATAAATTTCGAGGATTCTTCAGTTTATATGTATAAGATTAACTCTAGAGTTTCTCTTTAGTATAAACTTTTTTCTGCAGATACAAATTAGGAAGATTAAATATTTGACTGAATCATTTATGAAATAATGGATTAGGAACATATTTTCCTTGAAAGTTTAGCTAAAGCATTAATCCCATCGATCAGCTTTTATCAGGATTCATCAAATGCGCTTTAAAGATCAGAGAAGCTTATACTGCAACCATGTGGTAAGCCGTCTCAAAGTTCTCCAAACTTGGGAAGTTTTCAAGCCAAAGTTCGCTACTTTACTCAACTAGCTCGGTACCATTGCATATTGGGAATATCAGTTTCAACTGCTGAGAGCCAGATGGTTTCCATTGTTTGAGGGTTAACTCTCGTCATTGTCGCCTATGACATATATATCTATATAATATATAAATCCATATATATATATAAATCCATATATATTTCCTCTCCTTCCCTTTATCGACAATATCCTCCGGTACAACCAAAACTTCAAATGTGTTGATTCCCTGTAGAATTCCAGATGTAAAACATATATTTTAGATCCCAAAATGACAAAAGATAAAATTTCTCCTCTCAGTAAAGACGTTAGTTTTCATTCTTTTTATTTCTCTAGAATTAAAATTACCTATTCTAATAATATACTTCATACCCTTCGTGGCTGACTTAAAACGACTTATTTTACTTATAATCCCATACATCTGGTCTGAAATGACCTATTCTAACTTCTACTACTTTATACTCTCAAATAACACTTAAACAAATTATAAATGGGATATAGGATGAATAAATATAAAATTGATGGATAAGGCCTTTCGGTCAAATTAATTGAAAGTTTCGGATTTTGAAGCTTCAAGTCCTTTAAAACGAAAGTTATTTTTTTATTGAAACGATTGAATTCCTCTTTTGAAACTCGAATACATGTTGAATAATTTTCTTATTTCACGGAGAAAAATGGGAGTCAGTGGTTTAGTAACATTTACACAAATTCTGTAAACAAAACTTTTATTATAAGACAGAATCCAAAAATACGGTAAGAATTCCTAAGCAGATCAGTAATGATTACCGTATTGTTGGACTCTGTCCTATAATAAAAGTTTTGTTTACAGAATTTGTGTAAATGTTACTAAACCGCCGACTTCCATTTTTTTCCGTGTTTAATAC
>UCOK01000152.1:0-24124 GCA_900474325.1 Synergus umbraculus | reverse complement strand
TTTTATTATAAGACAGAATCCAAAAATACGGTAAGAATTCCTAAGCAGATCAGTAATGATTACCGTATTGTTGGACTCTGTCCTATAATAAAAGTTTTGTTTACAGAATTTGTGTAAATGTTACTAAACCGCCGACTTCCATTTTTTTCCGTGTTTAATACTTGATTCAAACGCGTGTAGATTCTCCTCTGTATGGATCATCTAAGTGAATAATTCCTACTTCTTTTTCGTATGCTTTGGGTTTGTGTGCACATTTCACATTCTTTGGTTGATCACATTTTTGAGTAAGTGGGTTGAAATAGTATCTGTTTCCTTTATTATCTATTATTGGACAGGACGTGAGGAAACTCGTTCCGTCAATGCATGCGTAATAACGGGAACAACTAGTCTTATCAGCCACATTAACAATGTGTCCAATTTTATCATTTTTTGGGCATTCAGTTAAAACTGGCTTGGGTGCAGCATATGCTACCACTACCAGCATTGCCAGTAAAATGGCAGAGGAAACGAAACAATCTGAAAAACAGTATAAATTGCGTTAATAAATTGTTATATAAATCAGCAAGTCTTATTTTTCTTTAAAGAATTGAAAACGATTACAATTTTTTCTCACTAAGTCGAAGGTTGATATTATATTTGTGAAAACTGAAAATATGTGTAAAAACTTACTCTTCATGATTCCAGTTGTTTCACTGTTGAAACTTTTTTGCACTTCTTCTAACTGAGAAAGAAATAATCGTTTCTCCTTTATAAAGCCCAATTTCTTATCGCTGAGCAAATTGCTTGTAATTCCCCTCTTCTCATGTTTGTATAGATAATGTGGAATTAATTTTTATGTGACTATAAAGTTTCATCACAAAATATACTGTCTGAATAATCAGATTTTATCAATTTTTTGCTGGTCTGTTGAAATATGTAAAGATATTTATAAATTATTTATGAGAAAATTGAATAGCTGCATAATTCAGTTCAATGAATTTTCGTTGGATTATTATTTTTATTTTTTAAATGCATACTGTTCTGTTAATTTGTTGAATAAATTATTATTATATGTGGATCATCCAAGTGAAAAAATCTTCTGTTTATTCCAAATGGATAGGGACTGTGTGCATTTGCTACTACTACGATCTGAAAAATATTATAAAGTAATTTCATCAACAAATTGTTATATAAATAACCAAGTCTTATTTTTCTTTAAATATTTGAAAACGATTACAATTTCTTCTCACTCAGTCACGAGTTTATAATAATATTTGTGATAAGTGAAAAGAATGTGTAAAATCTTACTCTTCATGATTCCACTTGTTTCACTGTTCAAACCTTTTGGTATGTCAATATATACTTCTAACAGATAAGAAAATAATCATTTCTGCTATAAAGGTAATGAAGAATTAATTTTTATTTGACTATAAAGTTTGGTCACGAAATATATTGATATAGATACTTATTTTTAATTTTGTTAAATGGAAATTAACATTAAATTTGGAAAACCTTGTTAGATCACGTGAAAAAAATAAATAATAAAACAATTGTCGTAACATGACAAACATACGTCATTACATATTTGTGTTCTTTTTTAAAAATACGATAAGATGACAATGAATTTCATCAGTGACGCAAGAGGACACATATAAATATACTTTAAATAAAATGTATTTTACTATTGGCATTAAAATTTCAATTTATTCTTCTTTTATGTTGACACACTGTTCACTGATTTGTAAATACAGTCTTTCTTTCGCTCAATAATAAATTTATTATCATATCCGCATTATTTTATAGTTACATATAGATTTGAACTCGGATAAGTCGAATACTCAATACAATCTTTAAAGCAGAACATGACAGTCTTAAAATGAGGCATAATAAAAACAAAAGACCTTGATATAAATGGATGTAGAACCAACCAAATAAGACAATAAAAAATATCAAAAAATGTCAATTGCGCAATTAGATATTTTTGAAAAAATACGAGTTTATTTGACGAATTGAGAAATTCTTTACTATATGATCATGAAATATAGTTTAAAAAGACTCCAATCACTTAATGTGATTTTAAGAACATGTAAAGTCGGGATTATATATGGTCCACCTTAACGTCTTCCCACATAGGCGTAGCAAGTTCAGTGTGCGTCGAGGTGAAATGGGGTGGGTTAGCGGGGGTGGTTTATCAAACCGCCCGCGGATATTCTCCATCGCGGGGGCCGTTTGGAGGACGGTGTAGAAGGGGTAAGCATTATAGGTGGCAGTGGAGGACTCTGAATGGTTCGCGGGCTCGGAGTGGCATTGCAGCTGACGACGTCGACGTCGACGACGACGACGACGCGCCCTTATTCAGTTGAGCTTCGTCAGTCGATACAAAACCCACCGAACTGACTGACGCGATTCGGTTTTCGCTGACTCTTTTCTAGCACGTGTTTCCTGTTTCTTCCCTCCAAGATCCTTATATCTGACCCTTTTCTCCTCCATATCAGGTCCCCTCGCATTATCGCTCTGCTCACGCTCTATCTGCGTCCACGTCTCCTGTGTTATCGAGTATCGTATCACTCACTCTTATTTCACACGTCGGAAACTTTTCCAGTATAGCAAAAGGAGTTTGCCCTCTGATCCTTTCACACTTATTCTTTTCAGACCCCTATTCTTTTTCTGCATCTCCTTTTTTCATTCCTCGTTTCTGCAAAATCATTTTTTTCCAACTCAATCTTCATATTTTAAATTCTTTGTTTCATTTTATCTTTACATTTCTCTATTTCTTATATTCTAAGTTCCTTCTTTTTTTTATCCTTTATTCATCTTTGAAATCTTTCTCATTTCCCATTTCCCTATAATTTAATCCCTTTTACCTTCCACTTCAACCTTATTTCTTCCCTATTCTTGCCGCACGTTCTATCTTTTTATACATATCCCCTTTTAGCTGTTGGGCTCACAGGGACTCATCTCTTTTCAGTTTTTTCTAACTCGAGCTAAACTCACTGCCTTTTCTTTATTTTTCTATATCCGCTTGAATACCATCGCTTTTTATTCTTCTGAAGAATCAACCTGAGGCAGCTTTGAACCACCGCCGAAAAAGTGTGAGGCGCAAAGTGGGCGTTGTCTTATAAACTGATTCTGCATCATCGCGCTGGTGAGTTTGGGAGAAGAAACCTGTCGCGATGATCTTATGTTTATGTAATTATTTATAACGCGCGGAATCTATTTTTTGCCAATGGTTTAAAAGAATTATATCCGCAGAATCCATTCCGTGTCATGTAGAGTGTAAATCCACATACTTTAGAATCAGCATATAAAATATAAAAGTTTTAAAAGACTGTTTTGCACAACTTGTAAATTTATTCAGACGCACAGTAAAATATTTAAAATCTCCTAGAAAGTTAGTCTTCTTCTTCATTTACATGTCGATAAAAGTTATTTTTAAAAGAAGGGTTATAATTAACCCCAGGATGCATAACTACATTATCGTCTATTATCGTAAAGCTTCGGCATCACCGTCCAACTAATATTACAGTATTGGCTATAAATTCTTCTGCGATCTTCGTCGATCAAATATAAAACATTTTAAGTTGTGAAAAGATATCTTAAATTACATTTTAATGACCTCATAAGAACATGTAGTGTAGTTGGGATTTTCAGCTTCTTCTTTCACCATTTATGCCAGACAAATGGTCTCCTTTCAAGGCAAAAAGCTTTTGGTTTTTTATGCCTTTTGCATCAGGGAAAGGTTCTTGCCTGTTGGTGGTTAATCGATGATGGTGGCACTGCCTTGTCGAAGGCGACAAGGATCCTTCATGAGATCATAAATCATTTAAGATACGAGACAAACTTTCAGCCTATTAATGTAAATAGTACAGCCAGCTTAGTCACGGGTAAATTATCTTGGAAGAGAGATACTTTATTTGAAGAACCTTGTGATCGAAACTTTTATCAAGAAACTTTAATTCCAGAAGTTCCTTTCACAGTTAAACTATTTATTATCCTTGAATAAATAGTTGGCATTGATTTTTTACGATTAATCAGAAACTGATAAGTAGGAGACAATTTAATATTAGAAGAGCGAGTTTCAGTGCCATTTTATAGTTTGCAGAGTATTTTTACATGTTTCTTTTCAATATCGATCACGTGGAAAAATCTTTGTGTGCTATGAGCTTACTTCAGCAAGCTCTTTGAGTGCAATTACGTGCCAACTGCACAACAATGGACTTCCCTTTCAGAATATAACTTTTCCGCATTGTTTGTTAAAATCACATTCATTGATTTCTAACAATAAATTGCGAAACGGTGTGAATGATTTTTTTAAGTTAGTAGAGAGTTTTTTAAATATATTGTGTAATTTTTATTCTTTACTCATAATATACACAGACATATTAATTATTAATATCTAAGGTAACAATAATACAACTTTCTTTAATGGGTATTGTTAGAATAATACACTTTCGACCTTCAACAGAAAGAGACAAAGGAATTTGAGAAAATTGGACTGACTTTTTCTTCGAGAAAATCTTGATGAAACGGCGAAATGTTGAACTGCATTTCCACAATCACATTTGATAAACTAGATTTCGAAGAAGTGGTTTCCGTGGTCTTCTCAAAGAGGACAATTTTAATGCTACTTTAAACTTTTCTTCAATGTGAAGAATATAACCTTTCTCGAGTAATATTCTTGAAAAATGTTGAGAATTGAAAAAATAAAATGAAGATTTTCTTAACTTGAGCCCCTAAGGATATTTATGTATTCATCAATCAAGGAAAAAAAGAATATTTTTATGTACCCTTTGATATATGGGTAAATAAACAAGAATTTTATTACATTATATATCTCATTATCTGACTGAAATAGACATATATTACTTGTTACTCCTCATGACTAACTTTAAATTTTTTATACTAATTGATTCTCATTATGGCTGACTTTGAATTACTTATTCTACTTGGATACACTACATGCCTGACTTTTAATTACTTATACTACTTTACCCCCTCGTTTCTGACAATAAATTACTTATACTTCTGGATGCTCATTATGGCTGACTCTAAATTACTCATACTACTTATCATACCTCATTGCTGATTTAACAAAATTTTTAACCATTTGAGTGATACAAATGACTATGAAAAAAAAAATATATATATATTGGTAGTAATTAAAAATGGAAAGGTTTGCGTACTTTAAAAATTTTTCCACTTCCGTATTTAATTTCAGATCCGCTAATGACTAAAAGCTTTTAATCAGAAATGCATGAAAAATTTCAAATTTGAATCTATAGAAAAATATTTTTTAAGTTAAAAACGAGCATTGCAATGTAATGAACAGTCTCGTGGGAACAGTAGAATGTATTTGTCTGAAGTGGTAAAATGGTGAAGTGCTTTGAATAAACCAGTCTAATTATACAAATGAATCCATTTAACGCAGACGGAATTAAATATTTATGCGTAATCGATACGGGACAAAAAGGATGTTTTGTATCTAATGAATCATTGGAAAGAGGAACAGCAAACAGAACAATTCAATCTATATTAAAATCCTGTTTCAATATATAAAAATCGAGCAGATTGAATGATGTATCTTCTACTATAAATTAATGTAAATAAAGATGTAACTATTTAATAATAATTATGAATATTATGGGCGTTCTTCCTGAATTATTTCTATTGTGCGTTTTATTTATTTTCAAGATTTGTCCCTATAAACATAACAACCACATTGTATAAAGTTTTTTTATCTAACACTAGCTGTGTTGGTTCTCAACATTTTTACGATGAATGAAGTTGACCTATATTGGTTAATCGATGGCTTCGATGAAATAGGATAAATGTTTACTCGGAAAAATATTATGGTTACATACAAACAATTCCAATTTAACTAACGTGGGTTGTTAAATTTTAACCATCCAATGAAAAGAGACTTCATTTTTTCAGAAAAGGAATTGTGCATCCTCTGATCCACATTTTTTTTAAAAGATTGATTATCTCCCGCTTTTAATACAAGAAAGTACAGTTAAATCGTAAAATATTAGCGCGAAAATGTCGTTGAAAGTGTTCTACATATTTAATCTATACAAGAAGCAGATCAGTGATTTGCATAAAGTTACATATATGACCAGATTCTTGACAGTGGCGTAATTTTCAAAGTTCTTTGAAACTTAAAAGGAATCTAATCTTAATGAGTAGAAGTTTAAACATTATCAGCTACAATACAGCGCAAAACTTTCCATGCTTTTTAACTCTCAACATTCAAGGCATTATGCTTCCAACTTAAAATACTTTTGAATTTAAAATACCGAGTTAGAATTCATATTGTCACTTTTTATGGTGTGGATCTGCAGAACTTTTCAAACATAAAGAAGTCTTTTTAAAAATGTTTTCCCAGAGACTGGAAATATTAATGTTACGCCACTGATCCTTAAGATCGTAATTCAGTGTCCACCGCAAAGGTTGCGCTGCTCTATTCAAGTGATCATCTCTCCATATTCTGAATGTATTTTGCATATGTCAACAACACACTTGTAATATGTGGCAACGACAAGTCTGAATGCACATCATTCGCGATAAGCCACAGTTGAGCTTGTTATTATTATAATTTTACATGTATAATTGAAAACGACAGTATATAGAGTGACTGTAATTCTTATAAAAGGTAAGTCTGTGTAAACTGCAACTGTAAATCTCAACTTCTGCATTAAATTTGCAGTTCTGATTCGTGGGAGAACTAATTAATAAAAGTTTGATAAAAAGCATGTGAAAGCAGAATAAATATGCAAATTTTTCCTATGCATAAAGTAAAACTTTCATGTTCCGCCAATTGTACAAAATTATGCAGAACTTTTAAAGCAGCATTCGTTGAATTTCACGCTTAGATCACAAATGATAAAATATTCATCTCTCCAAGATTTCAAGAGGAGGGTTTTTTGCAACATTTTAATTTTTACGGAAACCGCAGTGATTTATAACTTTCATCCATTTTTCGTGTATGAAATATGAAAATGGGACAATGCGCTCGGTCTCTTCTCTCCACGCAAATCATTTTTCTTTCCTCCTCGGGAAATAAACTGAGATATAAAAGTACTAAAGAGAAGTTGACAGAAGTTCCACACATCAGAATCGAATCTCGCATTCAATAAAATCAACCTCGCAGTCTGTTTTTACTTCCTGGATGCAAAGTGTACGCGACATCCGAATCTATTCCTGAATGCAAATCGCCAACACCGACGTTTCCCTTGAATATTACGAGCTACCGTAAAATCGGGATATTTGCGGGAAAAAAATTGACGTTCTCTAGCCACAACCTCTGGGAATGCTCACCTTTTATTCTACCAGATTTTAGCTGCCCGCGAAATGTGAGCTAGTTTATATCTTCTCCAGAACATTTTTCCGTTATTCGTATGTGTCTCGGACTCGGTTATTTTTGAACAAAAGAATATTTTTTTAAAATTTCCTAGACGTCATTCTAACGATAATTACGAGAAATGAAAAATGAAAAAGAGTTAAAAGAGTGAAGATTTTTTACAGATTGAGAGAATGAAGGAGAAAAGTAAGAAATTTCTATTAAGAAAAGCAATTTTGTTGCAGATCATTGCGGACGATGCTTAAGGGACAAAGAGTAAAGTGGAGAGAACATTGACAAGAGATCGAAGATGCTGTTCGATAATAATAATGCCGATGACTTTGACGATGGCCAGTCGACGAAGCAGCAGCGTCGGGCGTCTGAGTATTGCCTCTCATTGCCATCGATCTTCTCGATTACCTTCTCAACTAGACCCCAACCTTGTAAGTGCTGAGACTTTAATCTTGATAAAACACTGGCAAAATGTCTCGTAATAGAAAACCAAACTATACTGCTCATATTACTCTTAAATGGAAAACAAACTAGCCTATAGTGAAAACAAAAATATATTGATGTGTGAACTAGTTAGAAAAGTCGGCGTATTTAATGCTATAATTCTCCATAAAATTCTTCTAAAGTTGAACAATTAAAGCTTAATGTGCCGAACCTGAATGGTGGCTAAATACACAGAAGAATGTCGAAAGCAAAGAGGATCTAAGAGAGTTAAATAAGAGACTTTATGGTTTGAAAACAGTCAAGTTCTACTGAGAAATCAATTTCATTAACTAACTTTCGAAATTAAATAAAGATTAAGGAGCTGAAGAATCCGAGTTAATCCTCTCTAAAAAAGTGGCTGTGACAAAATGTCTCGAAAATCTCGCATTGCAATTGTTGTTTTAATCCTGATTGGCGAAATTTTTTATTTTAAATCTATAAAATTGGAAGTGGAGAAGAGTTTCCCAAGGATCATAAATGTCCAGGAAGGAGATTCTAAAGAAAGATGAAAAATAGAAGCGAGGCGTTACAAACGTCAAGTAATCAGCCTTAGGGATTTTCTCAGTGGTTCCTTTACTGTCGCTTCCACGTGTGTACTATAAAAAAGCATGGATATAGAAAATGTACTAAAAGCTCTGTATACACAAGGGGCTCAGTGATGTTTTGAGACATGTTTTGAAAAATCGAGTTTTACGGCCAATAGTTGCGCTTATCCAATAAAATATGTGCTGTACGTTAAAAGAAGCATTCAATAAATTCAATGACATGACTATTTTCCAATCACAAATAAAATTCTTTCACTTTTTAAAATTGTGAAATTCCTAAATAATATTTAACGTCTTATACATTATGTAGATTATACGAATGTATGCACTCTACAGACTTCTGTATGTTTAGTATTCAGAAATCAGAATAATCTGGCCAACTGCATTAGAATGTATTTGCCGAATTATCCAGGTAATGCTAAAGTGGATGCAAATATGTGAATTCTGTAGGGGGTGAGGGCAAGGGCAACACGTCGTTAATGGCTGTTGCATGTTGCATTCAGATCTACAAATGTTGGTACATACATGTACTACTCACCGCAATTCGTATGAACAATGTACACACATATTATGGCAAATGCTCTTCCTTATAATATATGATTCATAAAATTCCAAGCAAACTTACTTAATAGAGTTGAAAACATATCCAGAGTAATAAAAAATATTTTTATGTGATTGTTTATTACTCTACCAGTTATCTGTTTTTAAGATCTAACATATTTCAAATGTAGGATAGTCAACAGAGTTGGACAAATATAGACTGAAATTTAATTGCAAAAATACTTGATCACCGAAGGTAAAATATTTGAAGGGATAATGTGATAATCTCGTGTTTTAATATTCTCTTAGGGTCAAGAATATCACGAAGTGATACTAGATCCTGCCGCAATCATTTACGCGTGAAATTGTGTATACTTGTTGCACCTGTGATGGATAATCAATTTAGAACCTTGCTGCCCTGGTTTTCAGCATACATATAGAACCGTTTCCTCCTGAGGGAAATTTTTATTATTTCAATGAAAATTGATATGCGAGTTAAAAACTCCCTCGATGCTTTAAAAAAATTATTCGATTTTGTAAATTCAACGAGGGAGAAATGATTTAGATGTCAACCAGAATTTCCATTTACTCTTTTATAATCTCGGGATATGTCTTCAAATCCGTGCTGATTTATTGATTTATTCCTCTCATTTTCACTTTTGACAAATTTGAATCAATTATATTTCGCTTGGAGAATAAAGTAATAGATAATAATAAAAAAAAATACTTGAGACATTTTCTAAGTACATATATTATCTTTCCTGACATTAGCGTTTGAATTATCGTCCACATGTAACAAATATATCAAGTGAAGAATAATAAAGTTTAAAGGTGATTCATATGGTAATGTCAGTATTATTTTTAGAATGTAAATTTTAGACAGTAATATTTCAGGGCATAACAGTCTATGCTGAATTATTCATATTCATAATATATAATCATTACTTATTTCTTTCTTGAAGATTCTCTACTTCTTCCCCACTTATATTAAATATTGATTTTTCGAGTAATAGTATTTATTGATACAAAATTTCTGTTCGAGAGGAATAAGAAGCTGTACTTACGTTCAGAATCAAAGGAAATGAGGTCGATGGGACATAGAGAAACGAACCGTAACAATAAAGCAGCTATGAAGGGGAAATATATGATAAGGTTAAACGAAGGATCGAAATTTGAACGTAATTGGATAAACAATGATACGATATATACCAATAAGTATGAAGAAAATTGGACTAGATTTAAAATTAAAGGAAGGCGGATTGAAATTGTGAGTGAATTTAGTTGGAAGAACGTAGGAAAAATCGACCTTGCCTCTCAAATTAGAATTTCCTTCCGATATATTATATATAGTAAAATTATTTATTTATCATATAAACCCAAAAATTAGGAAATATTATAACATGAAATTCGAATTATTTATAGGATTCGGAATTGAAGGAAAAAATATCTCAGACGCATACATGTATGTAATGTATATATAAAAGATTACAAGCCTTGACGCCCTTCTAAACCACCCCTAATGAAATAAATCAACCTGAGCGATTAGGAGAGATTCTAATTCGACACTTTAATGTTTTATACTATCCTGAAATAAAAAAAATTACTAGGATTTGTAACTTAATTTTGAGTAATTCTAATTTGGAAGCCCTAAAATGTTGTGAGTAGTAAAAGTTCATAGGGCATGAATTTCCGGTATTTTACCAAATCCTTGATGGTTTATACCAGTAGAATTTACAATAAACTCCCGGATTGTTCTTCAGTGCATGAATAAAAGTAATCAAGCCTTGAAAATGGAAAATATAATTTGAAATTTATGTATTTATATATATGTTCTGTGCCATATAAACACTGACATGGAAATGCTATTTTGAGAGTGTGAAACTCCATTGCATCCTCATAAACCAACCCTACGTAAAATAAATCAACCCTTGAAATTAGTAAACAATGTAATTTTAAATTATAATGAATTATGACACTCTAAATTAAAATTAAAACGTATTTTTAATCAAATTAGGCAAGAGTATATGAAATTGCTTTTGTATACCCTTTTCTTGATTGGCTATGTACTTGCCGCGATGAGCTTTTATACCGAAATAAATTGGTTCTGAAAACAATCGCGGCTTGGGGCTGAAATAATTAGAATTGAAGAAGTTCACTCTTGTAAGGGTAAATGCTCATAAAGTAGTGGAAATTGATTTCCTACTCCCCATAAAAAATCTTTCATTTCTTTCCAAGTGTAACATGTGACACAAACTATCGCATCAAACTATCAACGTATATCGATTGTTCCATTACAATTTGTCGCATCTATCTGTTATTATTGCTATACGCGCGTGACATTTTTATGAGTTCGTAAAGTTTGAATGCATATAGTGGAATTTTATAGGGTAAATATCGATGACATGTACCATCCTTTTGTTTTTCGATTCTACCATAAACACACGATATTATAAATGTTATATTATCGTAATCTATAATTCTTTTGTGTAGTCCTTCTTCAAAGTTTACAGATTGGGTTAGTAAATTAAAAATTAAAAGAAAGAACAGTAATAACATAAAACTATATAAAACTCAATAAGCAAGTTTGGGAAATTGTAATGACTGTTTTTGTTAACGAAGAGATTTGACGAAAAAAGCCTTTCAAGGAAAAGCATTTAACTCCGGGATCCTTGTTCGAACTTTTCTTCTCGGTGGAGAGAAAAACACCTGTTCTTGCGGAACAGGAAAGAAGGGGGTGGGGGAAAGGAAGAAACTTTCCCCCGGACTTTTTCTCCGGATTTAACTCACAGATGATTGATGTCAAGGACTCTCATGAGTTTGAGTTCACCCTAAGGGATCATCGA
The DNA here is from genome assembly GCA_900474325.1 of Synergus umbraculus. NCBI lineage: Eukaryota > Metazoa > Arthropoda > Insecta > Hymenoptera > Cynipidae > Synergus > Synergus umbraculus. Next base: position 12,383 of record UCOK01000152.1, on the reverse strand, counting down.
GGTACTTTACCTTTGCCGTATCTGTCAAATGTCATTGCGCCTGAATTTCCCTAAAATATGATCGCCTATTTGTAATCGTATATTAATCCTTTATTTTTATTTTTATTAAGTATTATCATTATTAACTATAACAAAGTACGATTCTGTTTTTTAAATCTTTTTTCTGTTTGTACATTGAAACTTTTGCGGAATTTTAAATATATTGATATATTTTGAGGAATTATCTCTCTCTAAACAAATAATTAATCTCTCTTTAAATAACAATGATTGGAACAATTAATAAGAACTTGTGTAACATTTATCCATCTCCAAGGGCATTTATTGATTGATTACACAATAATACCTAAGTAATTATGTTTTACGTAATAAATCAAGATGAATTTAGAAAATTCTTTTATTTAAATATGATAAAACTAGTGAAAGAAGTATAACCCATTCAATAAATGATATATTTTTTAAATTCTTGTAGGTTCCAGAATGTTTGTAGAAAATATCGGATTTCTTAGAGATGTTATTTTCTTTTGTCAACGCATCATTCGATCTTGGGATGCTTGAGGAAAAATACGAAGGTATGCGCAAAACTTATTCACACTGAAAGGAAGGCGTAACGAATAACCCCAAAAGGGTATCTTTTATCTTCTCGAATGTCGGCTGAACACGAAAATGGTTCAGTATTGAATTACGGTCTTCGGGTTATTATTTCGTTAATACCATAGAAAATATGAAACATTTTCTAATTCAGTAAAAGAATTATTTGCTTTCAAAAATTGGAGGTAGACTGCGGAGAAATTTTTATTTATTTATTAGATCAGACTTTAATTCACGGTTGTAGTTGCTTAGAGAAATTTGTTTGCCAGAGAGAATAAATAATACAGATAAGCAGATTTTTTCCTCTGTTTTTTTTTCTGACTTTCTATCACGTTTATTAATCTTTTCCATCAAGCCACTCATTTTATATGCATATCTAAAGTCAGCAATGTTTATATTTGTTATGAAAATTAATAGCATGTTTGTCATTGTATCAGTTATATCCATTTAATTAAACATCAATTTTAAATTGAAATTTTCACGGTACCAATTAACAGTTTCTGCAACTAATAGCTTAATTAAACTGCAAAATCAATGAGTTGTTTAATTTAGTAATTAGTCTAGTTGCCTGAATCTTAGCTATATACACTGCATTGCTACATTTCCAGCATTGCGCTAAAAACCAGGGTGTACTTTAATGAAGGATGGAGATATAATATATAAATAATCATAATAAATCAATCATTATTCAAATTGATTTAAAAATACGAAGAAAGTTATTCTTTATTACAAAGAAACTTTATTATAGTTGCTTATAAGAAAAGAAATGTAGGACATGTTTGCGACATCTTTATGAAATCATCGCATGGATAGTCGTAAAGATGTTAATCGTATAAAGACGTTTTTAAATATTCCTGCCTTCTGCGTAACCCATGCAAGACATGAGTTTATGGGTGATAAAAATAAAGGACTCATATAAATTCTCTCATAGATCATTAAAATTTAACTCCTAACATTTTTAAAACTCATTAAAGTTCTCAATTCCGCTTATTAACTGAACTTTTAGTTTAAATTTGTAGAATTTGGTGCTTTTTCCTAAACATAAATAAATTCCTCACTGCAGACTTTTTGATTTTAGACACATACACGTGTGTCCCAAATCAAAATTGCAAGGTGCCAGAGATTAGCATATATGGAAGGATTGCAGGTGGATGAAATGAAAGGTTTTCATTGTCGGAGATCAGCACATTGGTGACCTGAAAATAGAATTCTTCACTCAGTCAGTAGTATACAGGCGAATCAGTCAGACATGCGCCCTCAGCGTAACCGCTTGTACACGAGAAATCCGACTTTCAGTTGATCGCGCGTATCCTCGTAGCACGGACGAACATCCTTCCGGATTCCTAAGAGATCTTCTCAAGACAATTCCCATGAGTGAGAGCAAACAGGAAGTGGAATATAGAGAGAGGACTTGAGTTTTCCTAACTAGAACGGCGGCTTTCCGCTATTTTATGAGCGTTACCAGTTTTACGATTGAAACCAACTACTGCCCTACCCAGGTGCTCTTTCCCTAGTACACAAGAAGATTTTGTTATCGGTTTAATTACTACAATATTCTCAATCCAAAATTCATCTGAAGGTCTCTCGCTAAAGTTCGCGTATCTATAAGTCATGAATGAAGTATTACGGTTTTGCAATTGCAAGTATTATGTGGAAAAATACGCCGCTTTGTGTCCGGCAAGTGTAAAACTATGATAGATCCATGTGGTCCATGGAGAAGGAAGTATGGAAGTTTCTTAGTGTAACTCGGGAAATGAGGAACAGTCTCCAGTTTCCATTGCACAAAACGTGAATGAGATTCAAGGATGATAATCACGACGCGCGATTTTGCGATTTCTCCTGGCGAATGGCGTGCGATGCAGCATCTGTTGATTTAGATGATGACGGAGTCTTCGACCCTCACCGCCAACAAATGTCTCGACGAGAAATCCGACTCGACGATCGCTCTGGTAAATAACAGAACAAGACCCCATCCCTAACTGGTTATCCACTTTTCCTACCCTACCTTCCACTCCAATTTATTTTACCATTCTGACGACACTCGGAAGGGAATAGGATTTGCTGTATCTATTATTTTCTTCTCACCAAATTCTACTGACAAGGAAAATTAGAGCCGCCCTTTATTTCTTCTGCTCCAGCAGAAGATGATGATAAGAGTTTATCTAGGAACGTAAGAATGTAATGAAATTCTTGCTCTGTTTTTGTTCCTGTAATTAGAATTTTTATTTTTCATCAAGAATTGCAAAGTTTGCGAACTAGAATCTTCTATCTGAAAAATCGATGTATTTTGAGAAGGGAAAAGTTTTCAGTTGATAAAAATTGTTTAATTATAACTATTTCTTCAGTCTGCAAAGAATAAAAATTATATTGCGTTAGAAATAAAAACAGCAACAGAAGGAAAAAAAGTTTTTAAGGAAACAATGTAAATTTGTTGAAAGATTAAATTAAGTATTAACAAAATTCCCATGAGCCATTCACAAGCACCTCAAGACAATAACTTTCAGATTGTTTAGTTAATCAGATATATATAACTTCGTGAGTAAACTTCTGGTGTGAATTACTTTGACTGCAAACTTTTTTAACTTCTTTTTCAGAGACTTTTTTCAGAGGCGATTTGTCTTAGTTTTCACCCTCACCTGGACTTTCTTCTAGAAAAGTTTTAATCCAAGACAAGAGAGTCGAAAGAAAGCTTTTAGAATCTTGAGAAAAATTTGAAAGCATTTTAATCTCATTTAAGATCAATTCTTAATTAGCTTTCTCTTTATTAAAATGTCATAGAAAAGATTTGAATGATATTATTCTTACAAAAGTTTTATCTACACTGTGTCAAAAATCTTTTCTTAGTGTTATAATCGCAAGTTCATTATTTTTCTATTTTGAAAACTTCTTTAAAATCAGTTTGCTTACTTTTAGGAGATGATAAACCAAAAATAGCTGAATTCTTTTTATGCTTGGTGAATTCAGTCCCTTTTTCAGTTAAATACAAATTAATGGCCATTCAATTTAAATTTCTGCGAGTGATTGTTATAGGGATAAAAATATCTCTTTCATGTGGATTGTGCTTCAGTTAAATTGTATTATTTCCGATTAGTGTCACGTGTTTATGAAATATATCAGGATCAGATTCCATTGAATATCGATTAAATAGTCTCTGCTTGAACGTTATGTTATCAATTAACTTTCAAACTAGTTTGAAATCCTGGTATTAATGATTTGGATAATAACGATTAAATATATATATTTATATTAGATCGATCTAAATGTACAAATTATCTTGGGAATTTGTCACTAAATCTCTCAGTTCTTAACAGATTAACTCCAGGATTAACTTTACTGATTGCAGTTGTAAACTGATTCTCCTCTAATCTTAACTGCGACAGTGTAATGTTTCCTTTCTTGATAGAACCGTACAAATGGTAAATCCTATTAAGCAAAATAAACGGATTACATCAAGAATTTATTGTAGGAACCTAATCAAAAGTTTGTGCCAGCGTAAGCTTTTTTTATTATACAGAACAAAGTATTTTTTATATAGATCTATATAATCAATATTATTATTACTTATATTATTCATACTATTTTTATTAAAATCATAAACTATTTTATTTAGAAACATGCTGAAATTATTTACGATTATGTAATAAATTTCAAGGATTTTTCAGTTAAATTTTGCATTAATCAATCTTGTGTACAGTTTTATAAAGCGCTTAAAATCTCATGTCAACTAAAGCATTAATGACTGAATTAATTTGTAAATTAAACCGTTACCTCGTGATTTAATTACCGAGAAATCTCGCGTAAAAGTATTGATTGCTCATTTTGAAATGCTTTGGAGCTGGCAGTGAATGTAAAGGAATGAGGAAATGTACTTCAATTATTTGCAATGCCAACTCAAACAGTCCAATTTCACTTTCCGACGGAAATGCATTAAATACTTCCGGTGACGTAAATATTTGCAAAGAGGAGAATTAATTTTCTAACTCGAAATCTGAAACACTAACAAAACTAATTCACCAGCAGTTTTCTTTTTTCTTATATATTCAATATCATAATTGTGGAATTTTTTTCTGATATTACAGCATATTCACGACATAAACAGCCAGATCGCACAATTTCGAGATCTCTTAATAAGCATCGGCCAATCACGAGATTGTCCAGAGCTGCGAGAAAGAATCCGGAAAGTAAGACGAGGTTGTGTGGAGGCTTGCAAAGCCACTTCACAATTAGTGCTCCCTCAAATGCGAAGGTATGTGCAAAAATGTTTCTCTACTTTCACCTCGCTAATTAGCATTTCTATGGCTTAATTTGCATTACAATTCCACGTCGTTGACTCTGTTTTGCAAACCAGAAAAGTTTCTTTCGATTTCTGTTCGTTCTGTGTTAAAATTCTATTTTTGTTTGTTATATGCTTAGAAAAAATTCATGAAATCATGCATGTGTTATAAGAAATTATGTTTTCGCCTTCGAAGTAAAGGAAGATAAATTGAGCTTTATTATCTTTATTATATATTAAACGACCACATTTTGGGTATATAAGGATTTTCCATACAAACACAAATCCAAGTTTCCGCTTGGATGAGGCTTTAAACATTCTCCCAGGGAGCATTCGCAAAGACAAGCCTGGATATATCCAAAGCCTGAGAGATGAAATACAACACAAGGGGATCAATCATAAGTACCATGTTTTCATGAGAAAAAGTCGATCTGTTTAAGGAAAAGATTGTAGCAATTTCTGAGGACTTGTGAGATGGGGGGAATTTCGGATAGAAAAATATAGTCCATTTTGCAATTAATTAATATGGACGAAGGGATGCTTGAAAACCTAGGGCTAAACTAGCACGATATTTAAATTATCTTCTGTCAGATGTTTCGCCTCGTTTATAGCTAACGAGATTCTAATTTTTACATAAATTGTTTAGGCAAAAATTAATGCTAATATATGTGGAGATTAGGGTGAAATCTTAAATATTTTTTTCAGACGCACTTTTCCAATCTTTATATATCTCTGAGTGGTATTCAAAAGGTCAAAATTATTTCAATTATAATTATTTATCCCCATTACCATTATATTTTTTGCTATATTTTTAATTATATAATTTCCTCATATCTCTATGTTAAGGTACTACATATTACTTGTGTAAGAGATGTGACGTTTTTTAAGTACTGAATAAAGTATGATGACGATCGTGTGAAATGGGTCAACTCAAATTCTAGCGAATGATGAGACTGAATAAGTCTACACTCCTCAGGTTTGAAACCTCTCGCAATTAGGAGCTACTGCGGCCTTTGAAAAATCCCCTCCGGGCGTATGCCCTGTGAAATGAAAACCTAAATATTTTACGAACAGGCTTTTCTGAAGCTATGAAATTGTCAACCGAGCCCTTTTCTCTATTACCGAATAATACTGCATTGATGCCTAACAACTGATAATGTGCAATTTTAATGGCACTCTGTCAACTTCTCAAAATCTCTCAGACGAAAAAGGAAAGAACTGGAAATGATGACTACACTTTAGAAAGATGTAAAGTCGCCTGAAATGTTTATTTTATCTGTGTCACCTTCAACAATGCAATTTTTCTCAATTGTTGATAAAGAAGTATTTAATTTGAAAAATTGTTTCTCCTAGTCCCTTTTTTAGTGCTGAAAGAGATTTTAATAGTTTGAATAAAAACATTAAAGTATTTAATATGACAAGAGCTCATGAATTTATTTATAAAAGTAACGGTTTTCCTTCGCTGGTTATAAAGTAATATTGTCTATAACTACTTTTTACGACCTTTGACTTACGACATTTGTTTATGTGAAAAGTGTAAAAATGCTATTATCTGAATTAGTATTTTTCGATTGTAGTAGAATGTAATATAAAACAATATATTAAGGTTGCTCACGTATCAGGAATTTGTATTTATTTTGTATGGAAGGTGGTTTCTCATGAAGAGGAATCATGATGCTTTATAGATTTATGAGCTACGATATTATCTAGGACGATCCTCGAAATTTCGTATCACTCGCAAGGATCTTCCTCATTAATTAATTGTTTGCAGTTGGTGCTTGAAGTATGAATGACCACAGAGTTAAACAAGTATACTCTAGCTGGATTGACAAGCAATCGCCTTTATACCAATTAAAGCGTCAATAGAAATAATGTATTTGTATACAAAATTGAAATTTCAGCCGATATTGCACGATCAATAAATGTAGAAGTACATAAAAATATTAAATAAGAATATTACTGTTAAAGTCATATTTTTTGAAAAGTTACGATGATTATTTGAAAAGCTTTTCTCTGAGTAGAGAAAATCAACTTATTAATGTTTTTTCTTTGAATTACAGCGCGGTGGAGTCAGGCATACCAGCAGACAGTCCCAATTTGGTCCTATTATTTTTCCTGGCCCAACTTTTCCTTCGAGAACTTTACAAAAGCAAGAACTTGATTCGCGTCGTGCCAATGGATATGACAGGATATTTTGGTAAATTATCTGCTAAAAGAAAAACTCATAGGGAAATTTATACTAAAATTGTCCTCACTATTTACGAGTATATGCATAAAGTGCAATTTAATAAAAGTTTTTTCTGACTGTAAATTATATTAGCCTTCAAATGTTTAATCTTCGTTTCGCCAGATGAATCTCAAAAGCCGGCTTTAATTAAATATTTTCAAAGTATACTCCCTGCTGTGTTTTTCTGCTATTTTTTAAATAATAAAGCGTTTTATTCAATTATAAAGAAGAATAGCAAAATTATATTATAGCATTTCCCAGAAATAGAGGAATCTCCTTATTTTTCGCTTCAAGAGATATCAAATTACTTGGGTAAAAAGCAATGTTGGTCGAATAGCGGAAGTAACGAGCAGATTTAAGAAACTAGGTTTTAGAAAATGAGGATTTATACTTCTCGTATTATTTCGAAGCTTGGAGTTCTTGATTGTGTGAAAATCGACAAATTAAAAATTTCTCTTGGCTTGCTTATTTCTGGTAATAAGCTGAGCGTAAATATGAGGACTAATTAAAAGCATAAAACACAGTGAATGTGAAGACGATAAGCTTATTTTCCACCTGATTTTTTTAAAGCAATTACTCCATGTCAATTTCAATAAATTGTTATAATTTAAAAATATCTATAATAACTGTATATACTTAAGATTTAAGATCTAGTGATAAGGATTCAATTTATTATAATTTAATGAACATCATTCCACAGAGAGCAAGTCGGGGCCATCGAACATTGGGAACGTCATTACTCAAATTCTTTTATGCAAACAAATTACGTTGGACTTTAACGAAGAGGAACTTTGCAGCATTCAAAAAGATTCCGAAGAAATAAATGCGCTTATAGCCGAGTTGCAAGAATTTATGCCCCAATCAGAAGCTGACACTGGTGAGTTCTAATTGTATTTATCTCACTTTATAGCCATTTTACTTTTTTATGCAAGACCAGTCGCAATAAAGCTCAGTAATAATTTCACAGAATGAGAATTCATCCCGTTAGTGACGTTAATTTCGTAATGTCGCGTAATATCACTTTTTCATTTCAAAATATAGGAACATTAGCAAGTCAGGAAATGTCGAGCCACGTATTGAAAAAAGAATAAAAACGGAAATGCAACGGCTATGGGTTTTTGTGGTTGTCTATATGAATACGCGTTGAGCTGAAAATGTTTTAATTACGAATTTACTTGTTTACCTTTTGCTCAAATGATTTATAGCAGTGTTATAGTAATTTAAAGCTGAACAGTTTTTAATTGACTTCTAAAAATATAATATTTTACTTCTTTTCAGAAAATTAAGGTTTGAATCTTTCTTGATTATTAAATTTGAATAATAATAATTATTATTATTATTATTATATACAGTTGAATGGGTCATGCATAGGTAGAAATTTGTATTTTGTGAGTGATTTGACAGATTTGATGAATATTGATCTATCTTGCGATGATGGCTCTTACAGCACAATGCAAGAGTGGAGTAACCATTAATAAAAATATTTCTTAATAGAACGACCCGTCGCTCTTCAAGAGGCAGCTAGTCGTGTCAATCGCAGTAATGGAAACCGGAAGGCCTACCGATGGGAAAATAGATCCAGAAATCCATCTTATATTCGCGGAACCTTCGGCTTTTTGTGCTGCACTGCTCGACCCAACTACGTTTAATGGAGTAAACTTTTCCCCCTTTCGCATTATTAAAGTAGATTTATAATGAAACTCGGTTATAAGTCCCTCCTTCAAGAATTAATTACAAAGTTGACCACTTAATGACATCAAGGGAACGACGATACCTTTCTCATTCTGAATTTTTAAAACATCATCACTTGCTAAAACGCACTGGACGAAACACAAAATAATTTTACTTTCTCAAAAGAAATAGAACAAAAAAATGTATAACTGTCACAAAAAGCAGTCTGTGATGTGGTGTTCTGAAGCAAAACTAAGTTTAAGAAAAAAAAGTATTAATCGTCTCTTTATTAGGACTTTATTACATTCTCATTTTTAAATGATTTTTATTTCTCCATGAATTCTTTTTTATTCATTTCTCCTTTTCAACATTGTAGTAGAAAAACAGGGGTGGACAAAGAGGATATTTGATAAAAAAATGTTTTATGTTAAAGTGTAATGATGTTTTTCTTTTAAACTCATTTTTAATATAATTTATTTGGTTAAATAAGTGTTTAGGAGAAAAAAAAGACAATGACAATGAAATGGTTGCAAAAATTACGTGTTATACAGATGTACAATACTGCCCACCCCTGCCATTAACTACGTAAATACATATTAGATGTAGATTAGTGAGCACTCGTCTGTTTACTTATCGATGTAAAAACAGGGCCTCGGACAAAGAACCACTTTTGCTCTGAGAATTGAAATTTACATAAAAAATATTCTTCTCTCGAGCCAAGAGCGCAGGTACATAAAGTATGAATTTACAACGAACACATCTGACATACGTTTCCAGAGACGCCATTTGATTTATTAATGAAACTTTTTGACTTTGCTATACTCCCTAGATTTATCCTTTTTGTACATCGCAAAGGCGTTTATACCTTTATTTCAAATCCCACTTGGCACATTGCAAAGAAAGTCATCGGCCAAACTAAGAAACTACGTACGAAAATTTGTTTATACAATATTAGCAGAGACGTTTATATAACTGTGATATATAGAAGTGTAGAAAAGTATTATTGTATCTATATGGTACTGTTTTACAAAAAAATTTTAATAATTTTTCACCAAATTGATTCCAGTCCTCTTTAGTTAGAAACTTGTGAAGACATGATCATATTTTCTACATTATTTACACTGTATACATATTTTATCAAAAGAGATATTATATTGTGTCTAGTAGATTTTGGGACCATTAAAGAAAATAAAGCATGCAGGAACATAATCTCCTTGTGTGATAAGACAGGCAAAAAATATATGTTTGAATAGAGAAATAAAATTAGGAGAACGCTTAGTATAAATAGTGATGAGTTTCAAGAGGTATTTTATTTCACATTTTGCTAATGGTTATTATCATACAAGAAGAACTGGAAAATAATTTTAAAAGAAATTCCTCTGACCAAGTCTGAGCTATAAATGATGTATTCTGGACATTTTTTGACCCACCTAACTTTTCTCTCATTCATACCAAATTCCTTTCATTTTCTTTGACCTCTTTGGTCTTAAGAAATAATCGGCTTAGGGATCCCCTGTATTATTTCCCGAACAAAAGATATATAACTCCGTCAGAGAAAAGAAAGACGAATAATATATTACTCTGAAAACATTATTAATTATCTCGATTCAATTCGAAAATGAAGTCATTTTGCTTGGCAACAATGTGCTAAGTGGGAATCAAAAATTCTGTATTTCCACCTTCTATAGGAAAAAAAACTGAATGCTAAAGAGGCAGCAAAGAGTACTACAAATTAGATTTTCTAATCAAATCAAACATAAAATAATTCATCTCTCTTTTATTAGTGCACAATTTGTTTTTGTTCGATTTCTGTTTATTTTTACAATTTTATTAAAATACAACTGTAAATTACACGTTTCGTTGGGAACAAAAGTTAAGATATTTTTACATAAATCAATGGACCAGAAATTATAAATAGTGAGGTAAAGAAATAGGTATTTTCGAATTTAATTTATTGTAACTAAAAGGGGTCCAAGTGCTTATTTATTCATTTTAGTAAAATTTTTATTGCCTCATTCATTTTACTTTGAACGCGTAAACTTTTCCTGTAAATAATTAGAACCAAAAAAATATAGTCAATAATTCGTGATATGCACAATTGCATTTGTAGTTCAGTATCCAGTTTATAGATTCACTTGGCAAAATTCAATTTCTGGAATGAATTAGTTAACTTAATTTCATATAATATCAGTAATATTCAGTTTATTTAGATTTACATGAATTTAAATAAATACAAATAAATAAATGTAATGAATTCTGAAAAATGTATAAATATACATATATTAAATAATTCCAGATATGAACGTTTGCTGCGTGAGTAATAATTATGTATAGTAAACTTATGCTATTAGTGTAGACTAAAATCGTATGTAAAATATACGATACCTCTAGTCATATATTTTAAAATCGAACAATTGTTGGGAAATATAATTATTAAGTACTATTGCGCAGACTAGATTATTATTTTTAATCGAAGATGAACTTTGAAGATTGTAAAATAAAGAAAAGTTGTTTATCACTGACAGTAGATAAATAAAATTATTGACGAATTCAAAAATTCAAACACCACTCATATAAACGTTAAAACGTTACTTTCACGCACAAGCATATCAGTTACTTCAAATTATTAAATATGCGACATTTTATACTTATATCTACTATTCAATCATAGTAAACACAATTTAAAAATAAAATAGAAGATCATTTCATAGAAAGACAAAAGATCATTTTTTATCAATTAAAAAATAAGTTGAGATAAATTTAGAAACAAGTGTAAAATCAAAATAATTATTAAATTTGATCCTTTGTTTATTCTATGTCGTTTACGGGTATAAATGCGATTTTAAATGTGCTATTGATTCCATTTCTGACGAAGCCTCAGAGAGACAATTATATTCATTTAAAAGTAAATGAAATTGGAAAAAAATCGTAAATTTCTTATATAGGGGTTGTAATTAGAATTAGCTTGGAAAAACATAATTAAACAGTGTTATAAGTAAAAAGTTATCGAGTTACATGTAGTCAGCGTATTGCACGTTTGGGATTTACTCAAGCAAAATGAGGGTCAGAACGGCATCAGTGGTAAGCATTTAGAAGTAGTAAAAATCGACCAAAATGTCAATTTTCTCTTCTTTCATTAGAAGTGTTCACTAGATAGTGAATAATAATTACAGGGAAATATAAAAATACCGATTCATTGTATAAACAACGATATTTATTTAAGTACTTACAGTTATAAAAGAATTTATGTAAATATAGAATTCAAATTTTATTGAGACATTTATCGACGTTGGCAGCTCATTATAATTTATTGTTATTTTGTCTCAGACGGATAGATTGTTATATAAGTTATTATTATTAAAGTTTAAAATACAATAACCTATGGAACATCATTCTTAGTGATTCTTTTACCTTTTCATCTTTAATAAAAAAGAGAAGAAATTAATTAGAATTCCGTTTCTATCTGGAGTAAAAAAAAACCTGAACCAATATTCTGCCCGCATTCTTGATAATATGCATATTTTAGACAGTTTATCTTTATAATAATATTTACAGTGAATTTCGATTATAATGGTTTTTTAAGCTTGCGAGCATATACATATATATATATATATATATATATAT